>OVAP01002829.1:0-15787 GCA_900406295.1 Aurinia saxatilis
TCTGATGTCTCCTTCGATGTATCCACTTGTTTTTCTCCCCGCAAGAACGTCTAGTAGAGTTGTTTTCCCGGCTCCACTGATTCCCATCAATGCCGTTAGCACACCGGGTCTGAAAGCTCCGGTGATGTTTGAGAGAAGCTGCAGCTTTTTCTGAGTGTTCCCTTGACCTCTCATCTCCTGAGATTTAGCAAAGATCCATTACTTTGATGTTCATTTTGCTGTTGAAAATGGTTAACTTATTAGTAAGCAAGAATGAAGAGAAGCTTTTACCGCAGGGAGGTCGACAAAATAGTTCAAGTCTTGAAATGTTATTGTCAGGGGCTTGAAAGGTAGGACCGTCTTCCCTGTTGATCCATGAAGGAATTAGGTTGAGGGGGTTAAAGATGAAAGAGTTTGTTTGTGTGATAGAAAGGACACTTCACCTGGATCCTCGTCTGTATCTACGGATGAATCTTTTGTTCCGTTACGCTCAGAGAGCTTGCCTTGGGAAATCATGGCACAACATGATGTGGGAGCTGTCATGAGTTCAAAGAAGCTATTCAGTATCTGCTTTTATCTGTGGCATTTTTATTCGATATTCTGAACTTACATTTCAAGATACTTAGAGCTAGTGTGAAAATGGTGTTGTAAATAACAGTGAGACCCAACAAAGCACATAAAGAGACCCAGTACATGTAATCGTCATGGTTCAGTCCTCGACTTTCCAGTATAGTTCGCCCCAAGGTAATATTGGTGGGTTGCATCTACAAACATAACCCCAAAATATTGTTTAGTCTTGGGAGAATGAAGAGATATTGGATGATTTAGAGATACAAGTAGGGGAAGAGAGAATCACTTGCTGCCACCGTGGAGCAAGAAATTCGTTCACAGAGAGCCCAATCTCAGCATAACTTATAGGATTTACCCAGAAACCCCATTTCAGCCATTCTGGCATATCGGCTGCAGCAAAACATGTTTCAGTGCAACTCTGGAACAAGATTGAAATGAAAAGACCACAAAAGCCTTACTGTATGGGATGGCGAAACCGGCGAATACAAAAGTGATTAATACAGCGAAACTACCAGCTGCCATTGAAGCAACTCTTGTCTGAAAGATTGCAGCTATACACCGGAACATGGATATCGATGTGAAGTGAAAAGCAAAGAGCATAATGAATTGCCGGAAGAACCTGAAAACATCAAACATCTTCACTTTGACATTCTAAAGCTTGGATGTGAATAATGAGCAAGCATCAGAAGGTTTAAAGCTCTCACCGGGAGGCTTCAGGAGAGTATCCGATGACATAGTAAGTGAGGCAGGTCCAAACGAGAGACTCAAAGATGGAGAGAGGGACCTTTAATACCGTTGCAGGGATTGCATAAGCCCAAGCTGGATAGAAATGCAGTTGCTTCTGCTTGTAGAATACCGCAAGGCGTTGAATAGTCATAGTCAGCTCTGGAATACCATCAGTGAGGAGTATAACAGTTGCAAAAAAGAGGCAACTCATGTAAGAATTTCCATGAACAATATCTATGCCCATCCGTGTTCGAATAAACACCGTCATGGTGATGATTGCAGACACAACTAGCTGCACAGTAAAAATGCAAGGAAGATTTGTCAAAATTAACACAAAAACCTTGAAGGACGACAAAAAGAGAAAAATATTCGGAGAAACGAAAAATGTAACCTGACACGTCTTGAAAAGGTAGATGAAATAGTTTCTTTTCATGAGAAGAAACTCTCTTGAGATGCATGCTTTGAATAGCTGCCAGTAAGGAAGAGAATACACATCGAAGGAAAGAGCATTGTTGAAACTTTTTGATTTATCATATGGCATAGAGAGGGAAAACTCCATCTTTCTTCCAATCCCTGACTTTATAAATCTCTCTGAAAACGTGTCTACTGAGACAAAGCTATGGGGTAAGTCTTGCTTCAGCCAGTACTGTCCTTGGTCCCTTGCAGATATAACCTGCAAAGCAAAAAAGAAGTTAGGACCATGAAATCAAAAGGTCAGTTTCAGTGAACAAAACTTTGGCTTCCTACCTCCTGGAGAAAGTCTGCTACACCTTTCCTTTCTGGGCATCGAAATCCACATTCCTCAAAGAATTTCAAGACTTCGTCACGCGGACCATGATACACAATTTTTCCTTCAGCCATCAACACAATATCGTCAAAGAGGTCATATGATTCTGGAGCAGGTTGTAGAAGGGAAACAAACACTGTTGCATTGGTTATGTGAGCCAGCTGCTGAAGAGACTTGATAATCTGAAACGCCGTGGAACTGTCTAAGCCGTTTGTTATTTCGTCCATGAACAGAGCTTTTGTTGGACCAACCATCATCTCAGCTGCAAACACCACGTTTTCAATATGCATGCCAGCAAAAATATGCCTCTTAGCGATAAACCAACCTGTGGTAAGACGCTTCTTTTGTCCCCCTGATATGCCTCTTCTCATTGCATCGCCAATCAATGTTTCTGCACAAATGTCAAGCCCGAGGATCTGAAAAAGCAATACAAGACATAATTAAGAAGCTAATCAAGAACGACCAGACATCTGAATTGGATCAGAGCTATTGCCTTCAAGATGTAATCTGTTTGCAGACTACTTTTAAGTCCTTGAACCGAGATTGCCTGCGTAATGGGATTACAAAAGATTATTGCCTGAGTTTAAAGATCAGTTTCAAGTTGAAACTTTCAACATAAGCTTCAGGAGTGCACCTTCATATAAGCATCTACTTCTGGGTCGGGAATGATTCCACCATCTTTTTCTCTTCTAAGGACCTCCATCATAATATCTGTTTCAGAAGAGAGATATGTTTGTCACCAAAACTGTTTAGAGAATGCTTCTGAAAGACAACGAGCCTTGTGAATAAAATCTACCTGTTCGGCTACCAACACCTTGACAACGAGCTGAGAAGTCAATTGTCTCTCTCACTGTCATCTCTGCAATATGCAGATCGTGTTGACTTATATACGTCGAGGTTTTTTGAGGAACAAACTCGTTCAGTCCACGCCCGTTATAGGAGATTTCGCCAGAACGCTGTGGATAATAAAGCAGAGAAAAAAGGAGACATTCATAAATCCGCAGCAAAAGCATCTTGAGACAAATTCTGAAACCTTTAGATCTTTGTCCAAGTTTCCTGACAAAGCCTTAAGCAAAGTAGTTTTTCCACATCCAGGAGGACCAAGCAACAGTGTTAACCTTTGAGCAACAATAAGAGACATTAGTTGAGCACAATAGAAAAATCTCAGTGCTAATTCTGCAACCAACCTTCCCGGGTTAATGATGCCACTAACATCCCTAAGTATGTTTATCTTGGCTTCACGTGTTCTTACACCACTCTGTTTCACCAAATCCTGAAGAATAAAATATTAGAATTGAGCCCTGGCTACTGTTAAAGTCTGCATGATGTGTACTTAACAAGAAAGCACGCTTAATGGAGTTCCATTGAGTTGGAAGAGCCTTCCCTTCGACGACCTCACACTCTGCTTCAACACCTACATTCTTATATCTCACCTCTATGCTTGGTAACTCCATACCGACCCTGCGAGTAAGAATTCAGTTCAAGTCGAGTTTCGGATTTACAAAGGTTTGTTTCCTGATTCTCATTTTTACCTGTCTATTCTTCTTCTGATTTTTTTGAGCAGCTCGAGATTATCGTTCTCAATGTGTTCTATCAGCTTCTCAATCATCAGGTGACGTTCCATGGCTCCAAGCTTGGCGACATCTACGACCCTTTTCCCTTTCTCCACACCCTCGCCTTCTTCGTCAACCAGAGACGATCTCAACCGTTTGAAAGTAGGCAATCTCTGGATCTCAGCCCATTGCAGAGCATACTCTGCCTCATCCTCATGATCATTTCTTGAAGAGCTGTTCGTGAAACTCGATACAATCTCTGCAAGCTCCACTCTAAGTTCTGTTCTATCCATCTGGTTCTCTGATGAGATGCTCAGAGAACAATCATGAGTTATGCAGTCTTCTTCTTCTTATGTATATGTATATCTATTAGCGTAATGAGTTTTTCAAATTTAGAACAGTTAGGTTTGGTAGGGCTAAAAATCGTATTAAGAAAAAGGTGATGGTAAAAAGTTAAATAATACGTCACAATCTTGCTCAACATCACAATTTTGCGTTGTTTGGGTAAACTTTCTTTTGAAAATTAAAGTTGAACATATCAAACTTACACAAAGTATTGAATCCGATTGGTAATACTAAAGATCGAAAAAAATTTAGTGGTAAGAATAATGAAATGGTTAAAGAGATTTTTCAAAATATTGATGATTAAAGAGAGTTCAGAAAATAGAGGTACGATATAGCTATACCAACTCGTGGGCTAATTAAGAGGGTAGATGCCACTATCCCTAATCGGATTGCGAGTGTCAGGAAAAAAAATACAACTATGGAACAAGCTTGGAGTAGTTAGTATATAGCTTCTCATAGTAATGTAAATACATAGAATTTACAGGAGATTGATGATCACATGTACATAAACAGTCTTTTTTTAAAATGAAATTTAGCATTACATTCAAAAAAGAAGAAGAAGATATAGCTATACCAAAAGACAGAGGTACGAGATATCATTTTTTCGTACAACTAATTGTTATCAGTTATCATTCTAATGATTAGTACCTGTAAATGGTATATCCGCACTACGGCCCCGGTAACCTGCTTCTATAAATCTTCTTACTGTCTATATATATTTTTTTTCCTACTAAATATAATTTGCATAATTTTGTTCAAAAACAATCACACCAAAATTAAGTATATTAATTTGAGATCGCGCGAGTGTCTCTGTATATGCCTTTGTACTATCTATTTTTCTTAATTTCTACCAAATATAATTTGCATAATTTAATTTAAAAACAATCACACCAAAATTGAGTATATTAAATTGGGATGATTAAAGTTGAAAAATGAAATAAAATAGGTAATATTATTTATATATATTAGAATGAGACTTCATTTTAACAACTTTCTATATTTTAAATAGCTTACACCAATCGCATTTTGGTTAAATAAAAGGAGTTAAAAATACATTATTTGCATCAGAATTCATTGTAACAAAGTTCCACATTTCAAATCTTCTATCAATCACATATCACATTTTGATTAGTTTTGCTACATTTAAAACTTACGTTTCTTGGAAAATTATTGTAAAGATTTAAAACATGCTTTTAATTATTTGTGTTGTATGAAACATGTAAGAGCGTTAAATTATATAATACATCTTCTTTTGTTTTTTTTTGGGATTTCCGTAACAAAGTAATGAAATGTATGTAAACGATTTTTTCGGTTTGTTCTTAAATTCATAAGAAATCATCATAAAGAAAAAAAAATACAATATTCGTGTATTACACAAAAGATACTTTTTATAATGTGATTTTAGACATAATTTAAAGAATACTTTTCTCATTCATTCCGTCTTTTTCACTTCCCTTCGGGTTGTGTTTTTTTCTTTAGTTAAATCCTTTCATTAATTCATTTTTACAATAGCATAAGAGAAATTTAATTTTTTTTTTTTCTGATTATTGTACAATAGCATAAGAAATTTAATATTTCTCATAATTTATTTATTTCTACTCAGGTAGACATGTAAGTTTTCTGTTGGTGTTCACTAAATTTTTATTGCCTATGTGGACACTCTAACTTAAGAGAAAACTCTGCTATTGTATATTGATTAACTAACCTATTAATTTAAAGATCATAAAACGATAGTTTATCTTAGAAGTATAAATATTATACTTTATTATTCCTTTAAAATAACTAGAAAATTATAGTAAGAAACTAAAAATTACACTAGCAACTGATGATTCTATATTGGATACGGATCAAGAGAGAGCAACTGAATCTAGATATGGAAGCATGCAAACGTTTTTAGAGACAAAAAGGACAAACTGAACATCTTTTGGTAAAAGGTGACTCACAGTTGAGATAGGTGGTTCCAGGCGTATTTGTTAGAATCTATGGATTTACAAGAGACTCACGGTTCTTTTAAGATAACTATCACTCTGGTTAAGAATTCAGGAAGTTATGGTCGTTAGACTAGAGATGATCGGTAAAAGCTTAAAGGAAGAGGTGAAAAAGAGTTACGGTGGTGGGGAAGAGAGATACAGTCATATATGCGTTTGAGAGAAGAAAGAGATCTATAATATAGTCGAAAATGAGGAGAAGAGGGAAGTGAATCAAAAGTGATAACATGACACATAAGGTGCAGTTATTGTCATGTTAGGACAACTCACAACTTGGCATGCAAGTGATGATTAGCGCTAATGGCTTCCCTAATGTTACATGCATACAATCCAAATATGCCACTTATGTACACTGATGTAAGCTCTAATTAACAATGTTACAAACCCACTATTAGAGTTTGTGAACCAAGAGAATTTTTGTAGAATGTAACTCTATTTCCTCAACGGTAAAGTTGTTGTATACAAAGTATTTATATAGTATTATCTACAAGTATATAAGTATTTATATAATTATTAATCTGGAATCTAATCTCTAAACCTGACTAAACCAATATATACACTAATACCCCTCAAGATGAAGGTGCATAAATATTATGTACTCCCATCTTGCTAATGATATCTCAAAATTGTGTGGGATGAAAAGCTTTAGTGAGAACATCTGCAAGTTGTTGACCAGTGCGTACATATATATATTTGAGAGCACCTCGATCAACTGCCTCTCAAACATGATGACAATCTTGTTCTGTGTGCTTAGTGTGCTCATTGAAAACAGAGTTGTTAGAAATGTGCAAAGCGGCAATGTTCTCACCATAGAGATAAGCAGGAGGAGAGAATGGTATATGCAGAGCCTTGAGAAGATTACTGAGCCAAATAATCTCTTTGGTAGCAAGTGCCATAGCACGATACTCTGGCTCAGCTGTACTAAAAAAACAGTCTCTTGTTTCTTAGAACGCCAAGAAATCAAGGAATCTCCAACAAACATTGCATAACCAGAAACACATACATCTACGAGTTTCTGGACAAGTGCCACCATCAGCATCAGAAAAACCACGAAGATCAAAATTCTTCTCAGAACCATAGAACAAACCTTGACCAATAGAGCCCTTCAAATATCTCAAGACTTTATGGACAGCAATGAGATGAACATCTGTAGGAGTTGCAGTGTATAGAGAAAGTTTGGAGACAACAAAGTTAATGTCTGATCTGTTGATGGTCAGATACTTGAGTTTGCCAATGATGTGTTTATACTGTTTGATATCCACAAGAGGTTTACCATTATTAACTATGAGTTTCTGGTTTGGTTCCATGAGAATGGTAGAAGGCTTGTAATCAGAAAAACCAGTGGATGCCAATAAGTTGCGCTAAGTAAAGAAATACCATCTTCGGACCTAGCAATCTCAATGCCTAAAAAGAACTTGGGAATGCCTAGATCTCGTAACTGGAAAACTAACCCCAAAGCAGCTATCAACTCCTCCACAGCTGCATCATTAGCACTGGCAATCAAGATATCATCCACATAAACAACAACCACCAAGTAAACATCACCCACTGCCTTCAGAAACAGTGTGTGATCACCATGACATTTATCAAAGCCAAAACTAAGTAAAGTTTGAGAAAATTTAAGGAACCATTGACGAGATGCCTGATTAAGTCCATAAATGGACTTATGCAATCTGCAGACAGCATTAGATGGAACAGACTCTCCCATTATCTCAACATAATCCGAGAGTAACTTCATATAAATTTCCTCTTGTAGATCACCATTGAGAAAAGCATTGGAAATGTCTAACTGGCATAGAGACCATTTCAGTTTTGGTGCAAGAGACATAATGAGTTTCACTGTAGCCATCTTGGCAACTGGTGTATATGTGTCAGTGAAATTAATCCCCTTCGTTGTGTATACCCCTTGGCCACCAAACGAGCTTTGTGTCTTTCAATGCTCCCATCATCATGAAACTTGAGAGTAAAAATCCATTCGCATCCCACTGCAACCTTTCCAGAAGGTAAAGCAGTGATGCTCCATGTCACTGTCCTAATAAAAGCTCCAATCTCCTTCTTACAAGCATCATTTCAATCCCTGTCCAGCTTAGCTTCACAATATCTTTGTGGTATATTAGCATTTGTGACAATATTAATGAAAGCACTGAAAAGCTCAGATAAGTATGAGTAAGAAATATAGTTTGTAAGCGGATATGGACTAGTAGTAATAGTAGGAGTATTATTATAGCAATGGAAATCCTGCAAGTGGGAAGGCAGTTTTCTCTGCCTGTGTGGTTTAAGTTCAGAGGGAACATAAACCACAAAAGATAACTCGTCCGATATTTGCTCAAGAGGCATAAGGACATCAGTTTTTAAGGCAGGTGAATGAAGATGAGGAAAGAAATCTTTTGCAACATCCGAAATGGTGGAAGAGGCAAAAGGGAAAATATCCTCATAGAATATGACATGTCTAAAAATTGATACTGAGCATGTCTATATATCTAGTAGCTTGTACCCTTTATACCCAGTAGGATAATCGAGAAAAACACATGCTCTAGCTCTAGGATCAAACTTCGTTCTAGACTTAGGGGAAGTAGAACTATAACAGAGACAACTAAATGTTCTAAGAGACTGATAATCATGGAGTTTGGAAGTTAAGACCTCATAGCTCTAGCCACATTTCAAAAGATGATGATGCTTTCGTTCAACCACATAATTTTGTTCTGATGTTTCAGGACATGAATGATAAGCTTGTATACCTTTTTCTAAGTAAAACTCAGTAAACTTTAATTCTTGTGCATTGTTAGAACGAACAACACAAACTTTAGTACTATATTGAGTTTCTACCATTTGAATAAAGCCAGAAAAAACATGCAAGACATCAAATTTCTGTTTAAGTAGATAAATCCAAGTAGCACGACTAAAATCATCAACAATTGTCAAGAAATACTTGTATCCATCAATAGTTGGAACTGAAAATGGACCCAAGTGTCAATATGAACTAGCTAAAAAGGTTTCTGACATTTATGATGTAAAGACTTAAAAAGTAAATGCTTTTGTTTAGACAAATGACAAATGTGACAATGATCTGCATTTTTATTAATCTTTTGCTTTGACATGAGTAAAATATCAGACAACACATCTATTCTAGTCATTGAAGGATGACCTAAACGTTTGTGCCAAGTAGATGGAGCTAAAGGAACACTAGAACACTTAGAATTACCTAGAAAACTTAAAGGAGAAAGACGAACTAGAGACTTATCAAGATCTAGAATATACAAGATCTAGAATATACAAATTAGCAACTTGACTACCTTGACCAATCATCAAATCTTGAGTAAGAGTTTGAATAAAGCATGATTCAGAAGTAAAACTCACTTTAGTATTCAATGCTTTAGTTATAACACCAACACTCAAAAGATTAAAATGAAACTCAGGGATGTAAAGAACATTAGTCAAAGAGAGTGCATCTGTAAGTTGAATGTGATCAGTGCCTTCTATCTTAACTGTATGACCATTAAGTAAGCTCACATAAGTGTGATCTAAAGACCTATACTCACTATATAACACCCTTTCATGATACACATGAGGACTAGCTCCAGAATCTATGACCCAAGCTCTAAGAGACAACTAAGTATCATGAGGTACAGAAGAAGTCAACATGTCATAAAGGAATACTTGTAAATTGAAAGAAATGTACCACATATCTGTGAGACACTTGGTACAGAGGCTGAAGTAGAAGCAGTAATAGCTGGCTCTGGGACTGTACTATTAACACTTGTAAGCTGGAGTTTAAAACTCAGATAAGAAATCATCCGTTGAAGTTGATCCTTGGACATAGACTCATTCACATTCATTCCCACAGAAGATACTTCATCTTGTTCCTTAACTTGAGTTGCAACAACTAAGTTAGTACTCCCCACATAAACATTCTTCTTAAATTTGGGATGACCAGGTGGAAAACCCTGAGCTTTGTAGCACTTGTCAACAATGTGACCTATGCCAGAGCAATAATAGCACTTTGGTTTCCAAAAATTTCCTTATGCAACCATGATATTCCCCTATTCAGAAACAATCATTTGAGCTTGGAAAGCCGTAGGTATTGGCAAAGGCCTAGATGCAGCTCCAACAACTCTCTGACTCTCATCTTGATATAAAATGTTGTAGATCTCATTCAAACCAGTTTTTGGCTTCATATTCTGTATATGACCACGGATATTGTTGAATGATCATTCAACCCCATCAAAAACTGAATCACACGACTGGTTTCAGCTTCCTTTAGCAACTCCTTAACTTGATCACAATTACACTTCTTCACCGTGCAAGATCTTGTGTTAGACAACTGGTCCCACAACGTCTTCTTCTTAGTAAAGTAAGCTGATAGATCCATTTGGCCTTGCTTGAGACTCATAACCGCCTATTTAAGTTGATACTTCCGTGGTAGATTATTAACTTTGAACCTAGTGAAAAGATCTTCCCACATTTCAACAACATCTTGATAGTAGAGAATACTATCATAGATCTCCTTACTCACAACATTAAGAATCCACAATTTCACCATACTGTTACAACGACTCCAGATCTTGAAACTACTATCATGTATTGAAGGTCTCAGAAGAGATCCATCAACAAAACTCAACTTATTCTTAGCTTCTAGACTCAACAAAACAGTTGTTATAGTTCGTTCCATCTACACTATGAGAAACGATGACCAAACCTGGATGATCGGAGCTATGGAGGAAGAACGGACTGTGAATATTATCATACGACTCCATATTCTTCGATC
Source organism: Aurinia saxatilis (assembly GCA_900406295.1). NCBI lineage: Eukaryota > Viridiplantae > Streptophyta > Magnoliopsida > Brassicales > Brassicaceae > Aurinia > Aurinia saxatilis. The sequence continues at coordinate 10,714 of OVAP01002829.1, forward strand.
CAAAGCCACCGCACACCTCCGATCTTGAATTCTGCTTCGAATCGACCTTCGCAGTCTCCGATCTCGAATTCATCTTTGAATCAGACTTTGCAACCTCAGGTTCTTGAAGAATCATCGATATACGACGGATCGGACTCTCCGATTCATCATCATCAAGTGGAACACTCCGATTTCTCAGTTTTCTCCCCTTCTCCACCATTTTCTTCGTAATCACTTATGCGAAGCTTAATAAACACGATGCGAGTCGAATAATCGGTGTGATTAAGCAAGGATTTGAGAAATTTCTTGGTGAAATCACCAAAATGGAAGAAAGAGAGCTCTGATACCATATTAGAGTTTGTGAACAAAGAGAATTTATGTAGAATGTAACTCTATTTCCTCAACGTTTAAGTTATTGTGTGCAAAGTATTTATACAGTATTATGTACAAGTAAACCGGTATCTATACAATTACTAAACCGGAATCTAATCTGTAAACCGGACTAAAGCAGTATATACACTAGTGCCCACATATAGATTAAGGCAACATAATGGTTTGTAGAGGATATAGATCGTTAATCTCCATTAAGAGGTGTTGAAGTCTCTTTAATTATATCACAAATCTAGACTTTTAAATACCTAAAAAGGCAGAGCCGTGCCAAGAGATTCCTAGACTGAAGGCGGTGTTAAAAAAAGGTCTCAACAAAGAATATTTTAGTAAAGTTTCTATCAACATTCGTTTGAGATTTCTCGAACTCTTCTTCTATTTTATTTTTTTGTGTTCTTTTGTTTTCTAACCTTTTTTTTTTCTTTTTTTTGAATATGTTTTACATAACTATTTTTTTATTCATATATGTTATAATGAGTGTCAAAAACTTTTGTTTTCAAACTGAGTTAATTCAAATATTTGTATTATACACTAACATATAATCTATGTGCACTAACAAATATTTGTATTATACACTAACATATAATATATATATATATATATATATATATAAGAAAATATTGTTTGCAAATTATCAAAAAAAAAAAAAAATCTACAAACGCACTATACGTTCACTCATAGCTTGAAATCTTTTTATCACTGTTTCATTTGTTACATTCTCAAATAATTCTTTTTCGATGTAACAAATGAGACAGTCACTAAGAGCATGAATGATTCATCCGCTAGCACCTGCATCGGTTGCATTGCGGGTGGTAGCGGTTATTGGCTGTTCGTAATAATCACAATAACCGCTTTATATCGCTTTGTACCGCTCCGCATTCCTCAAATCCAAAAACTGTTTTCCACAAGTGTTTGCGGTAGCGGATGGCTGAAAAAATATTTAAATAAAATTTATATAAATTTATATGGAAACAGTATATAAAAATATATATATCCCCAATGCAAGTTACATAAACTCATCTCATTACAAATATTACAAATATAACACATAGATTTAATATTTATATTCCACATAAATTAGATATGTATTTATCACATATATCTTTTATTTTAACATAATAAATTAGTAATATAAAAGTCGATACACTCAAACCTAATATATAAGACTTTGTATCGGTGCACAATATTCTTCAGAGAAGACAGTATCATATCTTTCTTTTTTGCTTTATTTTTGTAATAGTCGTGCTAATTTGTTTTTCTTCTCTAACAATCTTTTGTCATATTGATGCTGCAATTCGAGTCATGGCTTTAAACCAAACGAATTCTGACTCCAATATAAAAAACGTAAGTGAATCATACATACATAGTTTATAAATTATCGGACTAAAATTACTTGATGTTTTTTTTTCCAGAAATTTATGTGGTCGGATGAGCTCACATACGAATTACTTGAATGGGTAACTATAGAGAAACAAGATGTGGCCAACAAGAGACTTCTTTCTGGTCTTTCCAAAGAAAAGATCATAAACGATTTTAATGATCAATTTGGAGTTAATTTGGAGTGGAGTCGAGCAAAAAATCGGTTGGATTATTTGAAAAAACTTTATAGTATTTATAGGATCAATCCAGAAAATCCACGTTTTGGAACAAATTTGTGCAACTTGTTGCACTACTCGATACAGTTTTTGGTGATACACCCAATGCATGAAGTGTTTTTAGATAATTATAATGGTTTATTTTTTGGGTTTAAATATTTAATAATGTTCAATTAGAGTTTTTATATAAATATTTTTAATTCGAAAGATTTGTAAAAGAATTTATAGTTATATTATTGTTAATGTATACTCAACCGCTATTACAACCGCTGGTAACAAGTCAGAAATATCCCGAAAATTCACCAATTTTTAATCGCTATGCCAGTCATATAAAACGCTTGATAACACTCACAACCGCAACTGCCCACTTCCGCAAACTCCCGCAAACGCAAATGTACCCGCAGTGGTTAAACCAGTCAGGCCCTAAGAAACTGATCACCATGCAATTTCGTAGAGTAGTCTTCACAATCTTCATTCCAAAAAAACATCTCTCGACAATTGCAGTAGCAACATGCAAAGTCAAGCTATCTTCAAATGTCTATAAACAAAAGGATGTGAGAGGTGTTTCTTAGTTCCTACCATCACCCTTCCTAAATCTCCCAGGTTTCTCAAATCAGTAAATCTTTTGTCTTCTTGTACATTATCAATATAAATGTCAAGTTGTTGCTCAAGAGAAATGCGTTCCACACGGCTAAAATCTTCTGGATAAAATTCAGCCAATCTCAACAGCTTTTCCTTGTCAAACTCACAGAATGAATAAATAGAACTTAAAGCCGCTATGCAGATGAGTAGTTCAGAGTTTACCTCGTTGAAGCGATTATTGAACTCCTGAAGTTGCCTATCCAATACAGTATAAAAGCAACTGACTCGGTAATAATGCAAGTTGGTCTTATTACTCTCTTTCTTTGGCCTCCTCATATCGATAAAGTCGTCTTCCATGTTGAGATTTTGAGTGGCGTGCTTCACACAAAAATCAGAAACATTCTTCATAAAAGAATTCCATCCTTCTTCTCTTAACTTTTGCAATTCTCTCTTAGTGGATTCCACTAGTGAAATAGCATTCACGATGTCTTGATCCTTTTTTGTAATGCCATTGATAAATTCTCCGTGAGTCCCAGTATAAACAGCATCAAGTGTATGTAAAACACAAATTCAAAAGTATTAATGTATTTGAGAAGACCATTTGCTTGACATCTCATGTTGTTATCTGGACCGTCCTCTTCGACATGCTCAAGCGCCTCAACCACAAAAGAAAATCAGTCAACTAACCGCAATAAAGTTTTATAATGAGAACCCCAACGCGTAATTCCTGGTCTTTGAAGTGAAGCCTCTTGATTCAATCATTTTCCAGTCTTGATTTCACCACTAATTATATCATCCTCAATTATCTTTCTTTGATGGTCTCGGATCATATATTTTCTCTTGCAAGAAGCTCCAGCCACGTTTACTAACACATAAACATATCGAAGAAATTTCCGATTTCAAGTTGCTTCTTTGCGACCGCAACAACAACCAACTGAAGTTGGTGGGCAAAACAGTGGACATAATAAGCAGATCTACTTTCCTCTGAAATCAATGCTCTCAGTGCATTATGTAGACCCCTCATATTCCCTGCTACATCGTATCCTTGCCCTCTCACATTTGTCAAACTCAATCTATATTTGGCAAACAATGAGCCAATACCAGATTTCAGAGATAAAGAAGATGTCTCCTTCACATGGATAAGACCAACAAACCTTGCTTTGACTAACCCACATTTATCGACAAAGCGAAAAACTATAGCCATATGCTCTTTATTAGAAATATCAGCAGATTCATCCACCATAAGAGCGAACACACCATTATCAATCTCTTGAATTATGGAATTGACTACTTCTTCCGAAAAGCAGTGAACAATATTTTTTTGAATTGGAAGAGACACCATCTGATTATTTCCGGGAGCATTCTTTAGCATAACTTTATTCACGGCTTCATTTTGTTTTGGTGTATGCTTCACTAACTCCAAAAAGTTTCCTTTAGTGCTAGAATCATCTGTCTCATCGTGACCAACAAAGAGGCAATCCTTGGTTTAATAAGTATTTGGCAGCCTCGACTGAAATATTTAGTCGCACTCAGTACTGATTTTTTTGTAACATCAATTTGTTTATGCAGCGCATGTGCAATTGATTGGCCCGGTCTCACCAAATCTTCACACTTCTTTTTAGCTCTGTGATGAAAACTATTTACTGCACCTTCATAACGAGACAATGTATCAAACCAATTCTAATTCTGAAATCCCTCGGTCACAAATGCAATATTCCCACCTTTATTTTCATTGCTATCTCTGAATAAGTAACAACACAAACAATAAGCCTTTTCCGTCTTCACACTGCATTCCAACCAATCACTAAACTGAACAAACCAACTAGCTTGAAATTTCCTATCAATCGCGGCTTAAATCTATGGGTAAGAGGTTGACATGGTCTTTTTTCCAAAGACCTGCGTCTTACCTCGTCTCTTTGATTAGGATTGTATTCCAAGATTCCTATTCTCTCACCAGGATCATATGGGAGATCATCCAAATNTCCAAAGACCTGCGTCTTACCTCGTCTCTTTGATTAGGATTGTATTCCAAGATTCCTATTCTCCCACCAGGATCATATGGGAGATCATCCAAATCGATCTGTTGATGGAGCTTTTCTTTTACAAAATCGTTCCATTAAATTATCTGATAAATAAAAAATGAATAAAAACAAATCAATTTACTATAAATTAAAAAACCATAAAGAAAACCAATGAATCAAACATGTCAATATATTCTTTCTATGAAAGTCATGTAATCTGTTTTCTACAAAATTCTAATNCAAAAATGAATAAAAACAAATCAATTTACTATAAATTAAAAAACCATAAAGAAAACCAATGAATCAAACATGTAAATATATTCTTTCTATGAAAGTCATGTAATCTGTTTTCTACAAAATTCTAATCAACCAAAATATTAATACACAAGTCTCTTAAGTGACTTTATCCTATGTGTCTCTTATAAAATGTCTCTAATCAAACATGTCAAAATATTCTTTCTCTCTCTCTCTCTCTCTCTCTCTCTCTCTCTCTCTCTCTCTCTCTTTTCT
>OVAP01002830.1:0-18260 GCA_900406295.1 Aurinia saxatilis
TGTTTCAAACGATCGATCAGTTCATACGACCAATCAATCGTAACCAAAACCATTTCATTTTGTTGCTTAGCTGGACTGAAGTTGGACGTGCTACTGTGTACACTCTGCTCTCTGTGGATACGATCCCTAAGTACTCCTGCGAGACCTATGCGCTTGCAGAAAATATTTTGGGCGAAAACTAATCCCCATCAAGTTTTCTGGTGTCGTTGCCGGGGAGCAACAGTGACCACTAGCATAACAATCTAGCTCCACACTAAGCCTTTCATTTTCTCTGTTTTCCATTTTTTCATTTCCAAATGTATATATATATACATTAATATTATGCATAATCCCTTCCACACGATTGCAGGATATGATATGCCAGGAAGGACGTTTCAAGCACGCTCAGTCTTTAAAACACGAGAGCCGAGGACAGGAGAATATCACATCAGACACAAGTGATAGCACTGGTGGAACACAACAAGTTCGAAGGCCTGGACTAAGAACACCCTATGGACCATCTAGACGGCTTTGAAGAAATATGTAGCACCAAGTCGGTGGAATGACGCCAAGAGAACTCAGATGCCGTTTGGTCTCTTTATCATTAAGGAACAAAGCTCTTTGATGGCTTCGCTCACTCCCAAATGGAACGTTCAAGGACTGGGAAGAATGCAAAAATGCATTTGCAAACAAAATTTTCTCGAGGTCCCGGTCAAACATCTTCCGAGACTTGATTCAAAGATTCCAGCAAGGGGGCGATGAGAGATTTCATGAGTCATGGGATCGGTTAGAAGGATACACTAGAGACTGCCCACATCATGGGTTCAGTAACGAAAATCTCCTCAGCACGTTCTATAGAGGGATTCATATCCGACACCGACGGACACTAGACACCGCTTGTAATGGAGACTTCTTAACAAGGTCAGCAGCTTCAGGAATCGAGCTTATCAGGAACATGGTCACCAGTGATAAAAACAACGAGTCAGGATTGGCACATCAAAGGGACGCTTATGTGCCAATCAAGGAATTTCAGCAGCTCAAGGACAAACTTAAAACATTCATCATGAAACAAGACTCGCAAGCAAAATTCCTGCAGAGTCAGGAGTCAGGCCACAAAGGAAGAACAAAGGACGAGCCTATCAGAGCACGACCAAGACCGAGGATTCCGACCAGCATGACCCTTGACCCATCGATCGATCATATAAGTCCATCGATCGATCATCCAGCCGCACCGAACGGTCCCTTTAACAAATCGATAGACTGCGTCTCTGCCCAGATGAACGAGGCAACCATGCACTACCACAATTCAAGCAAAGTGAGCCACCTGATAACTTCCTTTTTCAATGACATGCAAGAGGGGGAAAGGAAGTTAATAAAGCACGTAGGCGACAACCTCTCCAAACTGATAAAAGAAGGAGAAATCTTGACGACACTACTCGCCAATGACCTGATCACCCTCCAAAAGAAAATAGCCAAGTCTGGCATACTGAACAAAGCCAACAACCACAACAGGGAAGAGTTACAAGCGGTAACCTTGAGAAACGGTAAATTTTACAAGGAGCCAGAGTATCCCAAGGAAGTTGATGAACTACCTGAACCGGTGTCGACAAGCAAAAAGGCGAGATATCCTGATGAATACCCAACCACTGCGCATGCAAAGGAGAAAACTTCACAACAGAATGATGAGGCGCCGACACATACTCCTAAGATTCCTTTTCCAGGGGCACTCAAAAGCAAGAAGAAAGAAAAAGAAGAGAAAAGATTGAGAGAGCTCATAAACCAGCTCGTCATCAATTTGCCGCTTGTGGAGGCCTGCAGCATGATACTTTCCCTAAAAAAGTACCTAAAGGGGATAGTCACAAACAGTAACACTATAGAAAGAAGAGTGATGATGATATCCAAAGAAAGCAGTAGAGCATTACAAGATGGAATGCCGAAAAAATTGGAAGATCCCGGGAGCTTTGTCCTATCCTAAAAAATCAATGGAGTAACTTTCCCATGATTTCTATGTGACCCGGGGGCCAGTGTAAACATTATGCCTCACTCGGTAGCCACACGCCTTGGGCTGAATTACTTGCAGGAGACTAAAATCACCCTGGTTCTGGCTGACAGATCCACGAGGCGACCGATAAGAATGCTCGAAGACATTGAGGTATATGTTAAGGGATGTCTCATACTTACTGATTTTATAATCCTTGACTTTGACACAGGGCCAAAAGACCCATTAATTCTCGGAAGGCCGTTCCTTGCAACAGCAGGAGCTCTAATAGACGTAAAGGAAGGGATGATGAACCTCAGAGTAGGAGATATGGTGCTAAACTTTGACATATATAGGAGACTCAACCCGAGGATAGACGGACATGTACATCATGTTAACACAATAGAAGATAAAATAATGCAAATTTACAGGGATATAAGTGACAATGAACAGGAGGAACACGAAGAGCTCATATAGAGAGAAGTTAATGATCACCATCAAACCATTGAAGAAGGGTTAACTCTCAATCATGAAGAAAAATGGGACCGGATGATTGGTTCAACAGCCCTTTCGTGCGAGGAAGATGGGGACTAGGGCCTACCACCGAACAAGATGATTGATCGCCCTCTCAAGCCCGCCCACCCGTGGGATTGGAGGAAGTTCCCGAACATCGAGCGCAAACCTCTGCCGCCTGGATTACGGTACGCATACCTTGGAGAGAATTCTCCATATCCGGTCATTATAAACGATAAACTTAATAATGCAGAGCAAGCTTTGCTCGTGAATGAACTAAGAAAGTATCGTAAAGCTCTCGGATATTACTTAGAGGATATACCATGAATCTCTTCAGATCTTTGCATGCATAGGATTCACCTGGAAGATGAGTCCAGATCGTCAGCAGAGCAGCAACGGAGGTTAAACCCCAACCTCAGGGATGTGGTGAAAAAGGAAATAATGAAGCTCCTGGAAGAGGGAATTATCTTTCCAATATCGGATAGCAGTTGGGTCAGCCCCGTTCACGTTGTGCCAAAGAAAGGCGGGATGACAGTAACAGGGAACGATAAAGGAGAGTCGGTGGCAACAAGGAAGATTACCGGACACCGTATGTGCATAAACTACATGAAGCTGAACGCAACAACACGAAAAGACCATTACTCAATCCCATTCATCGATCAAATTCTCAAAAGGAAATAGGATACACGGATTAACCATGAGGATGAAAAATCGATCGATCGCCTTAAATAGCAATCGATCGTCTGCAGTTCACAAGCTCCATTTTACTTTTTCCATGGAAAACCAGAGACCACTGATTTGAATCAACTGGTGATCTAGGAGAATGCTGCGTACTTTGAACAAGATGTTTTGTGTCCAGCTTTCAAAACCTTTCACTAACCACAACTCAATTGAGTAGCCATAGTATAGTTTGAGGGTCAATCCACTTGAGAGAACGATCAACGCGATAAGCACATCAAATTCCTATTAATCTAAAGCAATCAAAGGGTTTGGTTTCCAAATTCAAACTTAAAACATGCATTAACTAATTGAACTAATAAGCAATGAAAAATACTAACAATAAAGAGCAAGTAAAAATACTTAAACAAGCTTAAACCGTTTAAGAAATCAAATTAAACAAGCATTGACCAATGAGTCATGGCAATAACGATTAAGGGTAACTAGTAGTTGACCTTGTGGGGGTTAGTTTAACAATTAACAAGCACAATCCTAGGCAAAAGACCTCTAATCTATAGATTAACCCAAATCCATTTGGTGCTAAGCCCATGGAAAGTCATAAATTTGACTAATTTCCCAATTGACAAATCTATGAAATTCAAGCAAAAAAAACTCAAGCCCAATCAACCACTAAGCACCTTGACTCATTTCCCAATGGCCAAGATGACAAAGCAAAAGATTTGTTCATTCAAGCATTTCATCAAACACCTTGTGGGTGTGAGAAATGACTAACATCTATTTCTAGGTGATCAAAGAAGAAAAAACATTTAGCGTACAAGATGTTTAAGGAATCCCAAATACTAACCCTACAACTCAAGATCCATCATTAATTACCCCTAATCTACTATACTCAATGATCAATAGAGAAACTACTCACACATAACCATAGAAAGATAGGAAATTGAAAGATAAGACATGATTAAAGGTGAGATTAATAGTTCGTCAAACTAAAAATCAAATCTTTAAATCTTAAAAGAGAAGATCTAAGAGGATTACAAGAGAGCTTAGGGTTTTTGTTTATGGCAAAGCGTTTTCTCTAAATAAACAACAAAAAGAGTATTTATAGGCAAAACCCGGAAAAGTCAACGAAATTAACGAAAGTCAACAGAACTTTGGGAAGCAAATGAGTGTNTGATGCCAGTGACACTTCTTTGCTCATCTCTCGATCCTCCATGCATCTTGTCCAAGTTCCACCATGTCCAAAATAGCCCAAGAATTACCTAAATCATGCAGATATGCTATGCAAATGAAAGAATGCAAGTCTAAGTACTTAATGCAAGCCAAAATGCATAATGTAGCTAACTGCAAGGCAAACTATCAACAAATGAGGCAAAAACTACGCTAAATGAATGTAAAACAAATGTAAAAACAGTCCTAAAATGCAATACATCAATTCCCCCAAACTTAACTTTTGCTTGTCCGGAAGCAACAATCAAAAAGCAAGTCGAAAGAAAAGTTTGAAAGTGGGAACTCAAAGCTATCAAGATGATGCTAGCTTTTCACTAGGTAAGTTTTTAGTCATCGAGCTTAAGCAAATATAGCAAAGTCGTCTACGATGACTAGACTAAGCTCCAACAAGGCTCAAATCAACTTCTCCTTTGACATTCATGAAATTGTATGCGTGCGGTCTCAAGAATGGACAATTGATCAACGAGTTTGGAAAGGTAAGGAGAAAGGTTTACATGATTTGTAGTGGGGGTTAAATGCTTAGTGACTTGTCTCAAAACAAGCATAACTCATTATTTAAAAGCACTCGGAAAAGAAGTGTCGATGTTACGAGTTTTTCTTCCATTCTACCCATTCCCAACTCTCATCAACATTCATTCCTGATACAAACATGAAAATCCGAAATCAACAGAAAAGAAATCAATGCAAATCAAGCCCAAATTTCAAAGAAGATTGTAGAAGACAATCAAATCATGGTTATATCAAGAACATGTCTAGATAACAAATATTAATAAAAATAAAGGCTGATTGCAAGAAAATCCTCAAAATTTATTTAGTAACTGATTTTTGTAAATTAATTAGATTGAATTTGTATTTATATTGATTTATTTGATTAGATTTACATTGAGCCTATATAAGCTCACTTCTCTCATTGTAAACATGTACAATTATTGTTTTTACTATAAAGAGAGTTTTCTCTAAAGCTTAGGCTTTGTTTTGTTTATCTAAGTTAGATGAAAGTCTTTACTTAGTAAACGTTTGAATCTATGTCCTTTGTGTGGATTCACTAAGGTCTAGATTTGTGATCTCATCACAAAGGCTTTCACATCTTTGAGTGGCGATCTTNTCTATATTTGATCTCATCATAAAGGCTTTCACACCTTTAAGTGGCGATCTTCGAATTACCATCAACTCCATCAATCGATCCCACACGAGATAAGCGACCGCCATCGTGTCAGCTCTCCATCTTCGACCATCAAATCTTCACAAGAGAGAAGCGATCGCCAGCTTGTGAAGCCATCAAATCTATCCTCGCATCCATCCATTGAACAACAAGAAAGAGTGACTGCCTGCTTGTTGCTTCCCATCAATCCATCATCCTAAACCTCGGCCCCCATTCTTATATCATCATCACAAGAGACGATATAAGATTGAGGCCGAGGGTTTATAATGATGGATTGATGAGAAGCAACAGGCTGGCGGTCGCTCTTTGTTGTTGTTCAATGGATGGATGTGGAGATATATATGATGGCTTCACAAGCTGGCGGTCGCTTCTCTCTTGTGAAGATTTGATGGTCGAAGATGGAGATCTGACACGATGGCGGTCGCTTCTCTCGTGTGGGATCGATTGATGGAGTTGATGGTAATTCGAAGATCGCCACTTAAAGGTGTGAAAGCCTTTATGATGAGATCAAATATAGACTTTAGTGAATCCACACAAAGGACATAGATTCAAACGTTTACTAAGTAAGGAATTCCATCTAACTTAAATAAACAAAACAAAGCCTAAGCTTTAGAGAAAACTCTCTTTATATTCCAAAAATTTGTGTACATCTTTACAATGAGAGGGGAAGTGAGCTTATATATGCTCAGTTTACAAGTAATCAAATTTGTCACCGCATAACAAAAATCAAAAATNAATAAACAAAACAAAGCCTAAGCTTTAGAGAAAAATCTCTTTATATTCCAAAAATTTGTGTACATCTTTACAATGAGAGGGGAAGTGAGCTTATATATGCTCAGTTTACAAGTAATCAAATTTGTCACCGCATAACAAAAATCAAAAATTAAATCTGCCGTAAAAATAAAAAATTTCTCATGATAATTTAATTCTGCCACAGCGTGTGACAGATTTTTTATTATAAATTTGTCAGACTCGAAACTTTTCATGACTAGAATAACATACCAAAGCAAATCTGCAGTGGCCTTAATAAATTTGTCACGACTTAAAAAGTTTGCCGTCATAGTATCATTAATGGCATATTCGTAAATATTGTTATTTTCGTAAAATTCAGTAATGATATTTTTTTATAATTAAATTTTTTCATCTAATGATAGAAGGGCAAGGTGACCATTTATAAAATATCACTTGGCCCAAACTTTCACTTGACAAAATAGTAGTTTTCACTAAAATATGTGTTACTCTAGTTTTTTTTCCTAATCTAAAACAGCCACAAAATAGAACAACAGTTATAAAAAAAAAACTCTATTGGTTATTTATATAAACTAGGTGGTTTCCGTGCTACGTACGGGTTTAAATTCGTTAAATTATATTTCTAGTTTTATTAACCCCGAAACCATCATTATTTTGTGCATTATCATCCAATACCTCAAATTTAGGACAATTTAAATTAATTATGTTCACTGACCCACTAATATCTATATACTAATTGTGATTTAATTATGCAGTAATTATTATAATTCTAATTCAATTAGACAATACTTATCAAAATTGTTACTTCTTATTGTTATTTCTTACGTATGTATTATATTTTATATGAAGTCAAAATTATATGTATTGTAACAATAGAGAGGTGCTGAAATTTATAAGTAAACAATAATTTAAATTTTGCTTAAAAAGTTGGAGAATCTCCTTCTTCTTATTTCCCCATGACGCTTTGTTCATGACCCAAGCAGAGGCAAAAGCTGGTTTTAAATTGGCAAAATGGACCATAGATATGTAGATCATGGATCGCTGGAATACACATACATATATAATTCTGAACCAATTTTTTTTAAAAACATTGTGCCAAAGGCTATTATTAATGGGATCACAAGCAATTCAAAATCACCTACAAAGCAAGGGCATTGCAGTAACAAGTTACCCGAAACAAAGATAATAAATTAAAACAAAGCAGGATAGAAACAAGTCATAGGACTTGTGAATTCTGAACAAATTAAGCAATACTTATCAAAATTATTACTTCTTATGTATGTATTATATTTTATATGAAGTCAAAATTATATGTCATGTAACAATGGAGATTTGCTGAAATTTAATAGTAAAAACAATATAAATATTTTAAACTTTGTTTAGAAAGTTGGGTAATAGACTATCGGAACGTGGAAAAATCTCCTACTTTTTGTTTTTTCTTTCGCTTTGTTCATGATCCAAAGAGAGGACAAACTCATTTTTAATTTGACGAAATGGGTCATATCATATAGATGTAGATCATGAATCGCTGAAACATATATGATGGCCATAGCCTCCCCAAAGATCCATTCGAGAAGGATCAGTTGCATAATTACTGCATCATGTGTACAAAATTAATTTACAATATATCGTTACGACTCCTACGTTTAAAAGTGGTGCTCGATTCATGCTCCTACATCTTTTGTATGATTTTAAAGTATATTTAAAATGTCATCTCAATTTTATTATCCAAGCTTGATGGTGGAGAGAAGAATAAGCACTCAAGCATACATGGCAGTATACTCACAAATATATGAGGCATAATGTGTAAGTTCTTGAAAATGAAATTACTGTTTGGTTTCTATCAAAATTTGTTTCCTTCTCATGCATCTAAAATTTATTATACGGCATCAACATAAGCTGAATATTTTAAACACGTATTCATAGGTGTGATTATGTGGTCGTTGACTAAAATCGGACTGTGTGATACAGATACTGTTGTACTGCTCGAACAAGCATGACAAGAAGGAATCCAAACATTAACAATGTTCGCCGTGCTGTGATTACAATCTGATTCACACACTGCATATACTGTACGAAACCTATATTTAATACATCAAGTCTTATGCATAAAGGAATAATACTTGGATACTGAATGAGGTCTCATTATTATTTTTTTCTTTGTAATCCATTTCTATATAAACTATCTGCAAGATTACCTACCAATATTGCATCGGGGATCGACACCATAATTTGAATAAACTCCATCCAAGGGACTCCGTTTGAAGGCATCCCTAACACCTTTAACTAACGATATGTGGACTCCATTTTTAGCTGCAATGCAAGACTGTGACAACAACAGTAAATATTTAGCCAAGTGTCACACCTCTTCTTGCACAATATGTCGAAATTAAGCTAAAAGAATGCTGGAAGTAACAAAATAAGAAAAAAACAGACCTAAAGCTTGAACGATTAGATATACTTACACAACTTGCATACGAGCTTCAAAGACTTTCCCTTCGCCCTAAAGTCATGAGTTGGCTCTTTAGTCGATCCTTCAGGAACTTCTTGAATGAGCTTTGGATAAACATGAGCTGCCCATTTCCATAGCACCAATGGGTAATGTGGACTTGTTCGGTAGTTGTAACATGTACCCCTGAAGAGGTATGTGACACCTCCGACTCTGTGAATGATCACTCCCCCTGTGTTTTCCTAAATAAAAGGAAAAAACAATGAGAGCTGAAAGTTTAGAAAGAGTCGGTCCATCACTCATCTAACTGCCGAGAATATAAATCTAGAGATGACAGTAGACACAAAAAAATGCTGCCAGCGCACACTGCCCCTGTTTGATACTCTCTTAAGACATATTCAAGCTTTGTACATATTCTGATGTTTCCTTATAGTTTCTGGTACTATCTCGTCTAAAACAAATGATTCGGAATCAAACCAAACAAAAATACAAACCCAAACAGAGTCAAACTATCTACCTGCTTCAATCAGAAAGTATATTGATACCTCAAGAATCCATATCCTTTGTAGCGAACCTAGCAGTCGGAAGATTCGGATGGGTAAATATATACATGGAGAATTAGAACTACATACACAAGAACCCTCTAGGCGTCTACGTTTCCAGGATGTCGTGAGTACTTACCAGAATTCAGAAGTACGTCATCTTTGTTCATCTCAGAGAGATCCCATATCTTAATCGATCTGGAAGAACCCATAGGGCCTTGGAAGTTGGAAGAATTGACGGCTAGGTGGGAATGGGGGAGATGAGAAGCTTTCAGTACAGTATGAAAACAGATCATGAGGATGTGAGAGGGTGTTATGAAAACTGAAATAGACTGATTCGGTGGAACGAGAATTAATGGTGGCACTGGAAGAGGTATGGAGAAAGAATTAAAACCCTCCGAGATGGAAGCGAGAAGATGAATCGTGAAGTGCTTCCAATTTGTCGATCCAGGAAAAAAACTGACAAGCTTTAACCACAAGGGAAAAAAAGTGACACGCGTTAATTATGTAGACTACCACGTGTCTCTTTATGGAGAGAGTTGGACGGTGCATAGCTTTATACAATCGGGCTTTGTTTTTCATTAGTCAACCCTGAAATGGACGGTTTTTGTAACCATGGCGGGTAGCTTGCTACTGCAAGGCCACCACTGGACCTTCTCCTCGCTGCCTCCGTCAGCTAGAAGCCTGCATGCCAAATCTGCCTCCTCATCTACTACCAAGGCTCGCTGAGGAAGTGCACACCAGTACGTCCCCTCTGCGTCGCTGAACTCATAGTAGCGCTGTTGAGTGATGATACGGCAGTGCTCCATGTATACCATATCGATACGCACCTTCTCGTTGGTGCGATCTCCTAGATGTACTATCACTCCATGCAGCTCGAAGATAGGGTTGAGGAGGCTACCTGAGTAATCCTCCATCTTGTTGCGGCCGCCCGGCAAGTAGTGGAATTTCCTCTCAGGGAGGTTGTTGGCTAAAAGAGTGCCAAGGTTCACCGTCTCGAAGTCGGGTATGGTGATGTAGATGTCTGACATGACATCTACTATCCTGCTAAGCAGGTAGAGCTCGGTCTTGGACAAGACCACCGCCTCCTCCTTGGCGGAGAAAACATGACAGATGGCCTTGGCTACCAGTCGGATATCAGGGTGCCTGATGTGGGTGATCCGAGGCTTGGTGTGATCACCATGGGCTATGAGCACCCAGAACTCCCTAGCACCTGTAAAATCACCAAAAGATGTCTCACCATGAGTGGCATCGAAGCCATAGATCCCGCAAAGCTCAGAGATGGTGAGGCTGTAGGAGAAGCCGTTAGCCAAGTACGTCAGCACTCCCCGAGGAACATCATAAGTGTCATCAGCACGACACTCGTACGTGACCTCCACAGAGGCTAAGAACTGGCGCACCAAGTCTGGATAGAGCTTGTTCTCCTGGAACATAATGGTTTGCAGACCAATGCTACTGCAAAGAGTAGTAACCATCTCCTTGAGGCCCAACCCCTTGAGAGTGGCCTCATGAAACGTCCTGGTGGGATGAATGGTCACCCGCAACAGAGCGTTGTAGAACATGGAGTGAAAGTCACTCCACTGGTACCTGATGCGGTCCCAGTAGGCTTGGCTCCATAGGGCGGCGCCCTTGGACACCGGCTCGATGCCCGGAAATGCCAATCCATATGGTTTCCCGACGGGTGTAACCCGTTGAGCCATGGTCTCACTCCTCGTGCTAGAGGAGGCAGCCTCATATTGGCTCGCTAGGTGGGTACCCGTGCTACGCACGGGTTTAAATTTATTAAATTGTTTTTCTAGTTTTATTAACCATGTGCGTTATCATCCAATACCTCAATATATAAATGATCTAAATTTTGCTTAAAAAGTTGGATAATAGACCATCAGAACGTGGAGAATTTCCTTCTTCTTATTTTTCCCATGTCGCTTTGTTCATGACTCAACCAGAGGCAAAAGCTGATTTTTAATTTGGCGAAACGGGTCATATATCAGTAGATCATGGATAGCTCAAATACACACACATATATAATTCTGAACCATTTTTCAAGAAAACAATGTGCAAAAATCTATTGTTAATGGGATCGCAAGCAATCCAAAATTAAGTACAAAGCAAGGGCCTTGCAGTAGCAAGTTACCCGAAACAAGGATAATAAATTAAAGCAAAGCGGGATAAAAACAAGTCATAGGATTCATGAATTCTAAACCAATTAAGCAATATTTATCAAAAGTGTTACTTCTTATGTATGTATTATATTTTATATGAATTCAAAATTATATATCATGTAACAACGGAGAATTGCTGAAATTTAATAGTAAAAACAATATAAATAATTTAAAATTTTTTTAGAAAGTTGGGTAATGGACTATCGGAACATGGAAAATCTCCTACGCTTTGTTCATGACCCAAAGAGAGGACAAACTCATTTTTAATTTCCCGGGACTGTATATAAAAATTATATGAACGTGGATGATTTTTCCAAAAACGGTTAATATACTGGTTCACATTGTATCAATCATGTCTAGCATCATTGTTTTTCTGCAGTATCACGGGATTGCGCATTAGATCACGTTATTCAATTGTATGACAAGGTATTTGTATGTTCATCATGCTTTACACTCAAAGATCATGATATATATGTATACAACATGTTATGACATCGCATGACACGCGCATATGTTATAGCACACATACCATTATCGATGTCGTCTACAACTGGAGCTGCATCCCTTTCGGCAACGCCGTGCCCAAGATCTATGTCACCTAGAGGTGTGGTTGTAGTGTTCCTAGGAGCCGATGGTCCAGCGATTCAAACGTCCTCCACAGCGGAGGACTCATGAAAGAAACATACCAGCTGCTCTTCCACAGTCTCATCCATTGCCCGTTTGCCTTTTATGTCAAGGACGTCGACCACAACACATGTTCTCTTTCTAGTTGCATACAACCTCATATCATCCACATCGAATTTCATGGCCGAGAACATGTCCATATCGGCATCGTTTTTTAAGAGCTCAGGTTGTGTTTTCTCTTCGTCTACCAGTAGCACCAGACTGGCCACAAGAAGGTGAGTGATATCTTTGTCTCTGGTCCTATCATGTGCAAAGCTTCCTTCACCTCTTCCTCAACCTCATCCGTCCCTTCCCCTTCTCTAAGTTCAACTCTTGGAGTTCCTGTTCCACGTTGTCTAACGAATTTCCACCGACCATCCTCATCTTCTATCCATTCCCCGCAAGCGATTTCAACCGTTCTAGGTAACCCTGACATACACGGACATGTCGTGTTAGAATAAATCATAACATGACGACAACAACAAACTAACAAAGCAAAACCAATCTCCAGCTACCATATTAAACGCGTTTATACCTGGATGTTGTGTGATCTCTTTTATTTTCGAATCTTCCAAGAATAACTGTATTCTTTGGGAGGAAAGTTTAATAATTTTTGCTTAGTTTATGTTTTGATTGTGGGGTTGAACTGCAATAAATGAATGAACAGTCGAACTTTCCTGTCACCGGAAATTATATCACGTCAATAACCCACACGCCTAGCCATGATGCCTATGCATTTAATGATGTGCAGCTTTTTGCCACTGACGTCGCTCGATGCATTTAGTGCCCCCCCCCCCCCCCCCCCCCCCCCCCCCCCCCCCCCCCCCCCCGCCGCGCNCCCCCCCGCGGGAAGCTGAATATACACATTGAGCGGGAAGAGGTCGAAGGCCATTTTTCGTCATTATGTTGGTGGATGAGCTTCCTTGTTTTGCAAAGAAAACACATGTTTTCCTTGTACCCTAATATTTTCCCATTTCATGGGTACTTCACTAATTAACTCATATATATACTACATACAATCCACTCATCGACATACCATTTTTCTCATTAAACAAGCAATATAAAAATACATTTTTTAGAAAACGTTTTTTTAGTTTTTAGCTTTAATTTTATTTTTCCAAAATAAAATTGTATCGCGGGAAACTTGTTTTCCTAGAACCGAGTATCAAGGGATATATATATATATATATATATAAAGGATATGTAGTACCAAATAAACATAGTTCTAATAACTGAGACATGAAGAAGATCTCAATAATGTTGGTGACTAATGTAGCTCATGCGGGCCTGAAACACTCTAAACCATGGGGTGAAAAGTCCNAAAAATAAAATTGTATCGCGGGAAACTTGTTTTCCTAGAACCGAGTATCAAGGGATATATATATATATATAAAGGATATGTAGTACCAAATAAACATAGTTCTAATAACTGAGACATGAAGAAGATCTCAATAATGTTGGTGACTAATGTAGCTCATGCGGGCCTGAAACACTCTAAACCATGGGGTGAAAAGTCCATATTATTTAACCCACACAAGTAACCATATTAATGTCACAAACATAAAACCATAACTTATAAAACATACCATAGTTTTTAAGTGAAAAATGCTAACCAAATTTGAAACTATCAAGACATGTTGTAGGCTCGGGAAACCACATTACAAGCATGAATACAGTGTGAATTATTCTTTTAATAATTGAACATCGTAACTGGTTCTCATCTAATATTATTGTGAGTGACTGTATTTTTAATAGGCAAAATATTTAGTTTTATTTAAATAAAGCTTTTATTTCGTGATTCTTACATGGATTATTTTGGGTGCAGTTTTGGTTCTCGTCATGTCATATTGTTGTTAATAAGTATCCATTTAAAATCAAATTACTATAGTTTTATTTAAAGAAATTGTCAAATTATTATAGAGTCATAAGGAGGTGGGTTTAAAATGATTTTATGAATTATGGATTGTAGGAAATATGTACATACATATGTTTTGGTTAATTTATTTAATTATTATTAATTAATTAAACTATCATTAATGTCAAATGAGAACAGCCACTTGTCCTTGTCATAGAGAGTCTCCTTGTCTTTTAAACCTAATTGATTTTGTGATCAATTACAAAACCATATAATCTCATAGAGCATGGCTTAAGAAAGGGGCACTCTCCAGTTCTATAACACATGGATACCCTAAATAATCAACACCTGTCCTATGTAAGTATTTCAACGCAAAATATTATTCCGATGTAAATATATTTCTTTCCCTAGAATCATAATCTGAGTTCTTTTGTAGAAATTGCGAAATCGATGTCTGGGATCGGAGGTGCTTACGCCTAAAATTTCTGGTTACTCGGTACCGGAACGGGTATTTAGTGGATTGAAGAATGAGAGTTTGAGTGGTTTTTAGCCGGAACTCGACGGCGGAGACGGTGGTGATGAGAATGGTATTAACTTGGAAATGGGAATATGGAGGCGGAGGAAAAGGAGTTGGGATTCAGAAAATGTTCCTTCTTCATTATTTTGGGAGACTGAATTGGGTGAAGAGAAAAGAGGAAGAGGAATAAGTTCCGGAATTGGAGATCGTCGGGAGTGTCAAAACTCCTCCGGCTACTTTTTCCGGTGATGATTTTGACATGTGCGTGAAATCTCTCAAGGATCACGATCTCATGTCATGCTGAAAGGTCATAGATCTCTTCTTTTTTCTCGGTGTCAAGTTGCGAGATAAAGTACAAGAAGCAGTGGATAATGTTTCAACCGAAAAAAGGGTTTGTCTTTACTTTCTTGCGATGTGTGACATGTCTTGTGGGGACCTGTTTTTTGTTGGGACATTGAGAGAATTGTTGTTTTTTACTTTAAAATGAAAGATTTTGGGAAATTTGGTTTGTGTTCTGCGTTTGTAACCATGAGAGTGTCCTTAGTTTTTCTCACATTTGCTGCTAACGCTTTGATATTTATTGCTAAATCTTACTGTGTTGCGGAATGAGAGTTTGATGTGTGGATGATCATGTGGTATGTGTTACGAGGATCAGTGGTTGAGTGTTTCGATTGAGTCGAGATTTTGCTGAAGATTATCTTTCGTTTTTACATTTGTGACTTGTTTGCTATAATTTTGCTTATGTTTGGTATCTTTTTTACAATGCCATTGTGATTTTTTCGCTGGTTTTGGCAGGACGTTGGCAAATGTCAGGCTCCCGTGCAGCCGAAAAGGTTATGTATCTTGTTGGATGTGTGTCGTAGCTAATATCTCTATGTTACGAATGTAAGTTCTTGCTGCAGAGTGCAAAAGTTGTCTCTAACATGTAAAAATTCTTCAGATGTGATTAGGCAAGGAAATACTAGAACCAAAGAAGTGTCCCTGTCAACATTTTCTTCCCATTTTGGGTATAATCCCAAAGTATGATGCTTCTATATTTCCTTGTTATGAAATGACTGCTTCAAAATGCAATTTGCTAATCCTTTGTTTAACATATGGATACTCCACCAGTGAAACTTTTTAACAGAAAACCACAAGATTTGAGTCATGCAAGCTGGAAAAGCAAGGCTGATAGAGAGACAGAAACAAAGCAAAGCAGTGTGTCGGTCGATGCCGAGATTAGACAAGCCGCAAATAACCCAGTGAAACTTCGGTAAAGAGAAAGCCAAGGATTCTACCCCATATGTACTCCTCTACAATGATGATAACGACAAAGTCATTGGTTATGATACTCCTAGGTCCATATATTTTCTCTGCTACTGCTTGATAGATTGTATTACATATCTTTTCAAGCTCAAGTTTACATGTTACTGCCATTTGTGTCATACCATGTGGTCCTCTCTAACCTTCACTTATACATAATAGAGTGATCATTTAGAAGAGAATTTAGCGTATTGACATATCTGACTTTACCTCTTTCTCTCAAAGGGAGTGGAGTAGGAAAGCATCACCATCACAGGGTTCAAGCTGGAGGAAGGTATGTCATCATATGCTATACAACTGTATTCTTGTATAATATCAATATAAAAAGACCTTAATATCTTTTCTGACCGACACTTCTGTTGCAGAAATCAGATGGTGAAGTGATTAATTTGGATGAAGATGAAGAGGAGTCTCAGTCTCCAATGGTGGCAGAGGAAGCATTTGAAATTCCGAAAGCACCCAATACATTTTCCTAATAA
This sequence comes from Aurinia saxatilis, assembly GCA_900406295.1. NCBI lineage: Eukaryota > Viridiplantae > Streptophyta > Magnoliopsida > Brassicales > Brassicaceae > Aurinia > Aurinia saxatilis. The sequence goes on from OVAP01002830.1 coordinate 16,257, forward strand.
GCATTATGTCCCTTGTTTAAAAGACGAACAAAAACTCAAACGCAGCGAAGGTAAAAAATCAGTTATTTTCCCTTTTAAAGTTTCTTATCGACAACAAACTTTCGGTTAAGAGAAAAGTTTGGAAAAAAGCCATACGTAACCAACAAAAGAAAACAAGTAATAGATCCTTGAATTAAAGAAAACTAAAGGAAACATTTTTAAAATTTGATGAAACTTTTCAAATTCAATGTAGCAACTAACATTTTGTTCTTCTCCTCAAACTAACCATATCAAACAAGAACATGACACAAAAAGCAAAGAAGCTCAGTTCTATTGTAAACAGAAAGTCCAAGTTGGAGAACCAGTACTTCATGTCCACATTATCATACTTAAATGTCCTTTAGATTTTGTTTATCTTGTTTAAGATATGTTTAGGTATATTGAAAATGATTTTCTTTTTTACGCATAAACTCTATATGTTTGCCTTCTCCGTTTTGATTATAAATTTCATATATGTATTTAGATATATATGTCATTAGCGAGAACAATTCAAAGTATATGATCCACGTGTAGCGTGGACATACCCCTAATCTATTATAAAATTTTACCGAACAATACACTGAATAATGGTTCTTTTAAATAATTACTTAATGTTTAGATTCCACCTAAATCCCTATTAATCCTATTAGACGCTATACTTTTATCAAACATTTATTGGTTTAAAGTCGAATTTTAGACATTGTTGAGAATTTTAGACACCACTATAATAGTGATAGTTTTAAAATCAGCCCATAAATTTTAGGCACTCGTGTAATCAAGTGATTTATTAGTGCGTACACATGTATCCATCAAAATGGTCGACACATTTTATCAAGATGTAATACTAGAAGTCTGTTGAGAGGAAAATATATAAGCTAGGTGACTGAAAATATATTTTCCTTGCTATCAAAGATATTTTCAATCCCTCGAACATCATTACGTTGAATACTACATAATGTACTATTACCGTACCCGTGACAATCCCGTAGCACAGGTAGATCATAATAAAATTAAAAAAAAATTGCCTAATTAAAAATACACACCGACAATAATATTATTACATGAGAACCAATCATAATATTTAATTATTAAAATAAAAATTTACAGTGTATTCATGTTTGTAATATGGTTTCCCGAACCTACAACATAGCTTGATAGTTTCAAATTTGGTTGCTTTCTTTCACTTTAAAAATATGGTATGCTTTATAAGTTATGGTTTTGTAATATTTTAAGGATTGTCAAATTTTATGTTTTGTGGCATTAATATTGTTACTTGTGTGGGTTAAATAATATGGACTTCTTACCCCATGGTTTAGAGTGTTTGAGGCCCGCATAAACCGTATCAGTCACCAATATTATTGGAAATTTCTTCATGTCTCAGTTCTTAAAATTATATTCATTTGGTACTACATATCATCTGATACAAATACTGTGAATACCCAAACGATACGTTGAGGGTTATATACACCCCTCTTGCTCTGTTCAAAATAAGGAGATAAGTTTACGCTTGTTTGGATTCGAATATTTTTCGACATGTCAAGACCGATCTCGTGGAATTTTATGTTTTTTGTTATTTGGGTTTAGAATTTGGAGTTTGATTTGACTATAATAACGGATTCTGGTATGAGACATGTTTCAATTTTTTGGATATTTGTTTTATAGAATATCTAAGAGAAAAAAAACTAATACGTTGAATATTAACAGGGTTATGTAAATTACGTGCGGGTAATCACCTATGTAGAAAATACCGCGGATATATTCCTTTAATAGATTTAGATGATGAAAAAAAAAACTATTAAATTTTTAAAAAAATCTATAAAAGTATATAAAAAAAAAAGGAAACAGAGTGCAGAATAGAATCAATAGTTATGATTCATGCACCGGTCAGAGTAAAAAAAAAACATACGAGATTCAAATGATGGTATGTGTTAAAAATAAGGGGAAATTTTATATTTGCCATTGATTTAGTTTGCCCTTACCAATCTA
>OVAP01002831.1:0-18260 GCA_900406295.1 Aurinia saxatilis
AAGCACATCGAGGTGGATTGTCATCTGGTTCGTAACGCTGTTCGTGAGGGTCTGATTACTGTCACGTATGTCCAAACAACTGAGCAACTAGCCGACATTCTTACAAAGGCTCTTGGTCGAGTTCAATTTCGGTACTTACTTTGCAAGCTGGGCATTCGAGATCTCCATGCTCCAACTTGAGGGGGAGTATTGGACAGTTAGGATTGTATAATACCAGTAAGATATTTGTATTGTTAGCAAAGATCACGGAGAGATATAAAGATCTTCTAGATTGGATTTTATCCATAGGAACATGATGTATAAATACACTCTAAGAACGTAAATACAAATCATCAGTTTCTCTTATTTTAGCATATGTACATGCAGTTCTGATTTGTATATTCAAAATCATCCTATGAGTGCTTTAGGGTATAGTAACCGGTATACTCACCATTCATATCTGAGTGTTGATTGTGCTAGTAGCTCAAATTCTTAGGCAGAGGATCCAGTTGTGAGCTTAAACAATAGTAACATTAAATTTTCACTAAAAAATAAGCTACATGTAAGAAACAAAAGATTCTAGAGATTTGGTGACTAATAAGACAGAAGTAACATATCTGATACGCATAATGACCAATTCTTCAATCCAAGATATGATTAAATCATTATAAGGAATTAACAGAATCGAATCCTGGATTCTTATAAAATGGACACTTTTCCGAAAATTTTGTGGTCGGAGTCAATTTGTATTCTCGAAGCCATAATTTTGTTGACTATTGTTATTTAAAATTTTTATAAGATATTGATACAGCTATATAGATGAAAAATGTTTTGTCATCTCAGGACTATCGACCTTTCTTGTGGGTATCTTAAACCTGATTTGAAAAATAATTAAAAAAAAAAAACTGATTGTTATGTAAACTTTGATTTATTGATTTTATCCAANCAGATGAAAAATGTTTTGTCATCTCAGGACTATCGACCTTTCTTGTGGGTATCTTAAACCTGATTTGAAAAATAATTAAAAAAAAAAAAACTGATTGTTATGTAAACTTTGATTTATTGATTTTATCCAAATGTTTTATGTAAATTATGTTCAAACGATATCATTTATATTATCTATGTGTATTTTGAAGTTTTTTCAGATATATATTTTTTTAGCAACACATGTATATATTTCAGTAGCTTGAGAATGTATAGGATTTTGTTATGAAATAAAATTGTTTGGATAGACTAACATATAATAAGGGTTAAAAAGAAAGTTAAACTAAAATTCAATTTTATATAAGCAAAACCTTTTTTTTTTTTTTACAACATGTAAATATATGAAAATTATTTAAAATCCATACTAGAATTACATTCTTTACATAAGAGAAAGTATATGGTATTGGTTTAGGACGCATTGCTAAATAATATGCATTATATTTTGAATTATCAGAAACATAAGATATGAAAAAATATATATATATATATATGTATTGTGGAACTTCAAAATATCTTTGAAATAGATAAAAAAAGTTATGTCAATTTATCAGAGAAATTGTCATTTCTATCAAACTGGAAAAGGGAAAAGTTTGTCACAAATGTCACTATAGTCTGCGGATCTTTAACCCAACACCAAATCCCACATCGAACACCATTTTGGTCTGAAGGAGGAACATTTGTAATAATGTTCTCCTTCCGCGCGTATTTTTATAAAGGTTATCATAAAAGGATCAGTTTTGAGATTCCCTTTTTTTGTCTAAATATGATTCCATTAATAACATCAAAAGGGTTTTAAATATAGTAAATATCTAAATATATTTTATTAAAATAATGAGAATAATTTACATTTATCAATGTGTATTTTTTTTACATGCTTTTATATCATTATTATTTTCGGAATAAATAAATAAATTTGTAAATTCTCAAATTATATTCGGACATAGTTCTATTTTTGTATATTAATTAAAAAATTAGTTTTCATAGGTTTTTTAAATGGTTTACTTTTCAAATTATCAGATTTTTGTAATATTAAACTTAATCTCAAATAAAATAATAACTTAAGCATATTTTTTGAAAAATAGTCGATATCAAATATAAGTTATTAATATTAATGCAATTATGAAGTATAAAATACTGATACATTAAATTAATATTTCAATAAATATATATATATATATATAAAAGATAACAAAAACTTTCTCTACAAATATAATCACTACTATATTGGATTACAAGGACCATGAATTTATTTCACTAATCTCTCATCTTGTCACAAATAGCATAAATTTGTGCATTATAATAGAAACAAATTTCATAAATCAGTGATAAAATGTTTGTCATGGTTTTGGATAGGATTTGATATCAGATTTGTGAAAGAAAACTTTTATTTTGTAGTTGTAATAATTTTTAAAAAATGATAAATATATGGGGGTATTTAGAATTTATAATATGGAATATTGTGAACATATATTTGGAAAATATAAATTCCCATATTAAAATAGGAAAATATAAGTTTTGCGTAAGAAAATTTATATTATAATTCGAAGAGGTTATTACGTTGATGAATATGAGATATTTCAGCTAAAGAGAAAACTAAAATATAGTACTTAGCATAGTTATTGGTTTCTAATGTTTACATTTGCAAAAATTGCATGAATAAGTCTGTTAAAAGTATAGCAAGTAAGGGTATAATCTAATATATATTTTAAAGGAAAAACAAAAAAGCTGTCACAATCTATGGGATCCAATAATAAGATAAACAAATTAAACGCATTAAAACGTATATATAGCCAGCCTACCTGGATCCGTAGCCAAACAAATCTGTATATATATATTTTTTTTTTTTCCCTCAAAAAAACTATATTTAAAGAATACGTTGAGAAAGTGACAGAAGCAACCCAAAAAAAAAAAAGATAAGTTGGAAAAAGACAGAAAGAGAGAGACAGAGAAAGCAAAAATGGAAGAGACAAAATCAAGATTCAGGAAGATCTGTGTCTTCTGCGGAAGCAGCTCCGGCAACAAAACCACTTATCACGACGCTGCTCTCCAGCTCGCTAACCAACTCGTAAGTACCCTCTCTAATCTTCATTCTCTAAATTTAATCAACTAACTAATTAACAAGTATATTACAATAACAGATTTTAGTTTCTACTGTTTCGTTGAATGCGAAGTCATCTTCTCTATTTTTGTTGCAATGCATTTATCTAACCATTAGCTAAGAATCTTCAGAATTATACAAGCATTTATGTGATGTCATACACACCATATGTAAAACACATGTTCATTGCTTAGTACTGGTGCATATATAACCAACTGTTCCATGCTTATTGAAAATATATCACATCATATGTATAGTTTTAGTATCGTATATAATAATGTTGAAATTCAATCCCTCACGGAAAAAAGTTCTACCATGCTTGGTACTGTGGTAAAAAGATATATGTCACTTTAAACGATTTTTAAAACCCATCTAGAAATATTTAAATACATGTAACTAAAGCTTCATAGAATAAATTCTATCTTTTGGCATTAATTAACGCACATAAATGTGAAAGGTGGAGAGAAACATCGATTTGGTGTATGGAGGAGGAAGCGTGGGGCTAATGGGTCTCATATCTCAGGCTGTTCATGATGGTGGTCGTCATGTTCTTGGGTAACTATCTCTCTCTATGAATTTTTATTATTAAAATTATTAAACAATATAAAAATGAGATTGTAATTTATCCATACATTCAAAGCGACACTGCATCATTCTTTTTTCTTTCTTTTTTGTCTTCCCATGTTCTTGTCCTGCCTTTCAAATGGGTAACATTATCATAAATAGTGTCATTCGTTTGCTTCAAGATAAATTCTTTAAAATTAATATGTAAATGTGACTAAACGAAGCTAATGATTTGATAGACTTGTTAATGATAATTATTTACATATTGTATGTTGCATGTTATGCAGGATAATTCCCAAGTCTCTGGCACCAAGAGAGGTACATATATTTGTCGTAGTAGTTAATTTACTATGTAGTTTTTGGGTTCAGAAAAATTGAAAGGTGAATTAAGACATGATTATGATGGAACTGATGAAATGATGTTGTGTTCAGATAACCGGTGAAACAATAGGAGAAGTTATAACGGTATCGACTATGCACCAAAGGAAAGCTGAAATGGGTCGCCAAGCAGATGCCTTCATCGCACTTCCTGGTTTGTTTTCTTTTTCTTTCTTTATTTTTCTTCAACTTATAAAATGTATATATTGATAAATATATCAAGATGTTTATATATCTGAAATCATGAAAGAGTAAGACAATAATTTGTGTGTATTATTTGACAAACAATATAGGAGGATATGGGACATTTGAAGAGTTGTTGGAAGTCATCACCTGGTCTCAACTTGGGATTCACAGTAAACCGGTAATTAAGAAATTTTGTTTAGATAAAATTAATACATAGCTTGAGATTTGGCCCGGGGTTATCCGACAAAACATAGCCAAAGATACTTGTCATGTATTTAAGAATATAAGAAAAGAATCTAAGCATATGGGTTGAGCTCATAAGTCTCATATACTCACATGGAATGATGAATAACAGATAAAAACGTCAATATAAAGCTAATCATAATTAAAAAAGAGTTACCCCAAAAAAATCAGTTTTATGTCTTTGACAAAGAAAATAAAACATCAATTTTACATGCATTAGTATGTAGAACGTAAGTTTTGATTTTTTTGGTGTGGTCATAGTATACATAGAATCATTTTTCTAAACTATATACATAATGTTACTCACTTTTTTGAAATGCAGGTGGGACTATTGAACGTGGATGGATTCTATGATTCACTGTTGACGTTTATAGACAAAGCAGTGGACGAAGGTTTTGTCTCCTCCATCGCCCGCCGAATCATTGTCTCCGCCCCGACCGCTCCTCAGTTGCTCCAACTTCTTGAGGTTTTTAGTTTTGTTTCTTTCCTTAATCTTTGATTATTCTGTTTTATGCAAACAAAATGTATGAATCCCAAATGTTGTTTGTAAATGCAGGAATATGTTCCAAAGCACGACGACTTTGTGTCCAAAATGGTGTGGGACGATATTACGGACGATCCCATTTCCGAAGACGACTCGTGTTAAATTATTCATATGTATTTGATGTTAGTCTATTGTTTTTTAGACTTGTTTTTTTTCCTGGGCATTATTCGATAACTTGATTTGTGTATTAATTTATTGATCTTGTATCATATTTGAACTCTAAGTTAATATCCAAATTTAATAGATGAAGAATTCTTTTTTGTATTGATTAAGATTTTACTTTCAAATTTTAGTTCATTTATATTCAACAACTATATGAACATATCAGCATTACCTAAGAAATTAGCAAGACTTAGTTGAACTTTTGTTATACTATCGTTTCAAATTAGCAAGATTTACTAATTGAACTTATTATTCATTATGGTATGACATCAAGGTCGGAAGAGACTTACCACAAAACTACTTATTGAGATTGAGTTTGAAGTAGAAAGTCCTTTTGCAAAATATTTTTTGGAAAATGTGTTTTTGCTATTGACACAACTAATTAAAGTTCTCCGGTGAGTAAGAAAATTGCCGTTGATTTCCTTGACCAAAATAATATTAACCTTAATTAACTAACGAGTACACTTGAATTAACTCGTAGTATAAATTAAGGGAACCACAAGGACTGAAGCTTACAACACAAAAGATACGAGTTTCAAACTAATGTAGAGAAAATCGTTTTTGGTTTTTTTTTTTTTTGTTAGTTTTTAAAGATAAGAAAGTAGAAGAAAAACTAGAAAATGAACAAAGCAAACAACTTCAAATTCTAATAAAAGGCCATGACTCTTGAGTCTAACAATGTGATCAAGGTGAAGCAATGATTGATTAATTGTGGTTAAATACTAACTAAGCACAATCCTAGGTATTAAAACACTAATTATTGATTAACACATTTTCGTGACATTAATCACTTTACTAATCTAGCCATTTCACTAATCTTTCAATTGCAAAATTACTAATCAATAAGCATTAATAGTCCAAGCTCAATGTACCACTAATCACCCTAACATCAACTTTTGTTGGCTAGGGAAAAAAAGCTAAGTAAAACGTCTTTCGGACATTTTATGAAGCACCTTTCGGGTGATAATCAACCTAAGATCTAGATTTAAAGAGATCAATTCTAAGCTAGAATTAATAATGTCTTACTTAAGGAAACTAAATAAATAGTGGTTGGTACTAATTAAGTACAATCCTAGGCAAGAAAACACTAACTACAGATTAAGTCATTTCCATGGTCTTAATCACTTTGTTGATTAGCAAATTTCAATAATTTCCCAATTGTGAATTTACTAATCTCCAAGCATGATAAACAAGTTCCTTATACCACTAAACTCCTTAACATCATTTCTCGATGGCTAGGGAAATAAAGCTAAACAATTTGTTCTTTCAAGCATTTCATCATACACCTTTCGGGCAAGACTAATGCCTAAGTTCTAACCTAGAGAGATCAAGTCTAAGCTCCCTTACGCATAAACTTATACATGGGATAAACGAGATGAGCCGTTACGAGGAACAAGAAGTCCACGAGGGGAAGAAGAGAAAGGAAAATTGTGTAAGTGTAATGGAGTGTTTATTCCATTTAATAACTGAGCCCACATTTTGTATTAGGCCCAAAAATTTTAGAATTTGCGCCAGAGAGAAACAAAGATTGCCACAAAATTTGCGACAGTATGTGATAATATTCAATTTCTTTAAGAAATTTTAAGTATTGAGAACTTACGGTTTAGGATACATTGTAGGATTATATAGTGTAGCAACAATTATAGTTAATTTAATTTTTTGCATACTATATATATATATATATATATATATATATATTCTGATTGTTATACATAATTTTAGTGGAGTAATATTGCTAGTATTGTATATATCTATATGCAATCACAAAACATGGAAAATATAAAACCCTTTTTCTTATTAATACCGAAGTAGATTAAGTGAATTCTGCTAATGTGTCATTCTCTGAGCAAAAGTTAGTACAAATAATATGTTATGTGTCTTTAGCCAAAACTTACATCAGCAATTCCAAAAAATGGTACCAAAACTTTATATAGATGTAGAAAAAATTAGAGTTCATATAGATGTAAGGTGATTTCCTAGAGATATCACTTATTTCGTACTTTGATTCAAATGGTACCAAAACTTTATTTTATTAATTTGTTCACCACTGATTCTCCTCCCGTTTTTTTTTTTTTTACAACACAATAACAAAATTTGGATCCTTTCTATGCTACGGTGGTGAATTCTTCTTACTATGTTGTCTTCGATACTTTGTTTCTGCATGGTAACAATTGTCCCTGGGCCTGAATGGGAGTAAACGCCGGCGAGGTATTCAAGTCAGGCGCGAGCGAAGGTAACTTAGAAGCGATGGTCGCCGGCTGATCTACGCGTGTAGGGAGTGGAGGATCTTTTGGTGGAAGAGATGAAGAGGCAGGAGGATCTTTCGGCGAGAATATTGGCTTTTGAAGCTTGTCGTTTAAGTTGTGCAAAGCNCGAGGCCTAGGCCCAATAAAAGCATTTGCTTGAGTGAGAAATATGATTAATTATATGAGAGGACTTGACTTGGTTAGTGATCTCCAACTCACTGTATTGTGACCGCTAAGCTCAGAAATTCATGTCAATTTCTTTTTTGTAAATTTGGTAGTAACTGGTCTCAGTAAGAATTCCAATAACAAGCTTTCATAGAAGAATTTTGAGCTATTGTTTTCAATCGCAGGTATTGATTTCATTTGAATTTTGTATCCAATGAGGTTGATTTTACAGAGATTTTGTGATTTTCAGTTGCAGGTTTCAAGTACATGGATCTCAGAACAAACATTGATATCGTCAACGAACTTCAGTCATACATCTTTGCTTTTGCCATTGTATTTGGTTAAAACTGTAACTCCCTCTTTCCTTTTCTTTTGTAGATAGTCATAGACATCGTATAATTGAAAAGACAGATTATTTGGAGATGAGAGAGAGAGAGAGAGAGAGAGAGAGAGAGAGAGAGAGAGAGAGAGAGAGAGAGAGAGANAGATGTTATTACAGTGCTAACCGAAGCCCTCATGGTTGTCGAGACCAAATGGCTATAATGAGAATGACATTCATTCAAATGGGGACAATACTCAAAATCGTGGATAATAGCTGCTCCGAAACTTGTACAAAATACCTTTGTTGCAAATTTGGTGTGTTTAATTCTTAAAGTCTTCTCTTTTATTTGGCAGATTGGGTTTGACATGATTAACCCTTTTGTTGAATCAGTGGGGAATCAAACTGAGTTTGAGCTTTCTTCAGATTGGTCATTATAATTCTTAAACCGGAATGTTGTAATACATGTTTTTAGCTCATTTTGTTCTTTGTAGTGCAGATTCCGAGGGATAGTCGCAAGTGTTTTACATGTGACAAACTTGAAGAATTGTTGTTCAGATAGCTGCTTAAATCGACCAAGCAACATGTTCCACTCGAAATCCCAAAAAGCTCACCTTTTGCTGCATCATCGGATTCAATGTGAGGGATTCTTCCTATATAATCTGATTCAAGCTTTTCAGCTGAAACCTCTAATTAGAAAGTGGCCCCCATTATTTTTCTCTCACGCTTTCAACAACCCCATTCAAGACTTTTTTGTTTCTCTTCTCTCTCACTTGCTTATTTGAATCTTTTCATCTGTTGCATTTTTCATTTTCTTCAGTTTCATGGATCAACAAAAGCTTGTCATTTTCCGTTGACTGTGCCACAAGAACTGCTAATTACTATTTGATTAAATATTGATATGTGATTTGANTTTGCTTATTTGAATCTTTTCATCTGTTGCATTTTTCATTTTCTTCAGTTTCATGGATCAACAAAAGCTTGTCATTTTCCGTTGACTATGCCACAAGAACTGCTAATTACTATTTGATTAAATATTGATATGTGATTTGAAATTTATTTGTCCTCAGGGTAGAATTGAGTTGATTCCTAGGGACTTTGACATGGATTCTTCAGAACCGTTACAAAAAAAAATAGATGTGGTCAGTCTGATCTCAGTGCATAAGGTAATGAACAAGATCAAAGATGCTTGGGAATATTTTATCTGTAAATTATTCTCAGCATCAAGTGTGCAATTCAGTGAAATTCACCAAGGAAGGTTATGCCTCTGTAATAATTTATATAAACCCGAGTCCTTATGAGACTTACTGTATCAAGAATTTTATCCAGTTTCAAGTGACAATTACCTCCACTGTTATGTATTACTAATAAGAAATAGAGGTTGAAGTACTGAACAAAAGTAACTGAGCTAAAGTACTTAGTTCCATCTAGATGTTTGTATAGGAAACGGTGACCAAGTGAATCAAGGAAATCAAAAATCCTAAGAGTTTGCTCTAGCTTATGCTTACTATATAACCTATCACAGATCTAATATTTGTATCATAACCAGATCATTCAATCAACAAAAATGGAGCTAATGTTTTTATACTAGGTTTAAAACAAAATTTAGCGAAATATCAAGCTTGATATTTGTATCATTCAATCAACCTTGATTTATTCTGTTACGATCTTCTTCAATCAACCTTTATCTATTCTGTTTCACAATTCTATTTTTTCTTCTCTAAAACTTCTTCACCACACATCGGAATGAAGAGAAAATCAAACACACAAAATAAATATGAACCACCGATCATACCAACAGCCAATCCATGTAAGTCTTCTCCTTATTTGTCTATATATGATTTCTGCCGTACTCTGTTTTTAAAATATGTAACGAATTGTAAGTTAAATTTGTTATACTATAACACAAACTTTTTTATTAAATCCAAATGAGAGACTACCACCACCTCCTCTTCAAAAACGTTAGGCTTTTGGTTCAACGTTTTGATTCAATCTACAAGTAAATTGTTTCATGGAAATCGAAAATGTTTGACTGTAGGTGGTCGACGTAAAAAAGAAAACATTCCTCCCGCAATAGAGAGCTCATCTAATCGTTGTGAAAAAGATTATGAGTTAGACACTACCTAATAGTATATTATTCATAGAAGACACATAATTTGTGTATGAGAAGAAAGGATAAAAAATTCAAATTTTAAAAATTTATCTAAATCCACATTCCTTAAAAATTCAGAAAAAACCAAATTATTTAATTAGGACTGCGAAAAATTCTCAAACGGAATAGTAATTCTACAATTTGAACCATAAGTTTTAAAACCGAGTTCAATCGGAGTCATTTATTATGTAAATCACAAGCTACTTGCACATTAAGATTTGAACACATGACATTCAAGAGTTCATCAGAAAATTATAAATCAATTTATCGGAGAACAAAAATCAGAAGAAGTTAGAGTTCTATCAAAAAAAAAAAAAAATTAGAGGACAACTATCCTCCTCCATGATCCCACACTTCCTAAATACCGCAAAAGTATTTACAGTTACTAAATAACTTTTTGTTCATGTTGGTTTTCAAAACAAGTTGAGAATAAAACCATNACAACTATCCTCCTCCATGATCCCACACTTCCTAAATACCGCAAAAGTATTTACAGTTACGAAATAACTTTTTGTTCATGTTGGTTTTCAAAACAAGTTGAGAATAAAACCATGAAAACATTTTGTAACGAAAACGCCATAGTAATATTACTTAATTTCCTTTGGTCCCAAAGTCTCCTCTAGTCATTAAAAAAAATCAAAGCAATATAGGCACCATGAAAACTTGTGTGGAAAAGGAAGTAGGGAGAAACAAGTGTAACATACTAAAGACGACTTTAAGCAAGTTTGTAAGTGGACTTTCAGGGTGCTTCTCCGGCGAGACTTAGGATCGTAGCCTTGAATAATGAAATCCATAGATCCTATTTGTCTTTACATTTCAAAAGTTCTTTTATNTAACATACTAAAGACGACTTTAAGCAAGTTTGTAAGTGGACTTTCAGGGTGCTTCTCCGGCGAGACTTAGGATCGTAGCCTTGGATAATGAAATCCATAGATCCTATTTGTCTTTACATTTCAAAAGTTCTTTTATTCTCAAACATACACATGAGAGAGAGAGAGAGGTCCTTCTTAGAGACAACAAGAGTGTAGCAGCCGGAAGCAAACTTCCCTGAAAATTTTACCAACAAGTTTTTATTATAACACACACAAGGGGGCCAAACACATAAGAGATATAAAGTCACATTTTGATATATATTAGATTTAGGCCATTGAGGCATATCCTTGTGAAAACATGAAATATCACAACTCTTGTATGCCAACTTTAATTGGACATCACTCAAAAACCAGATGTGATGAATGTAACAATATCTCACATTTTACAAGTTACTACGTGAGTACCTGCACGTTTTGTTTTAAAATATTTAGTGATGTTTTGTTTTAATATTTAAGGTGTCTCCTATTTGTAGATACTATAAGAACAAATTGATAATCATATTTCACATTAATAATATATATTTTCACAATGTTTAAATCTTTGATAGTTCCACTATATTACAAAAAAAAATAGTTGTGGGAGAAACCATACAAACTTCAGTAAAGTGTGAGTGTGAGTGACAAATGGAGTATTACTAGGAAAGTTGAGAAGAAAAATATAGTCAGTGATTTGAGATGTGGATAATATATCAAATTTCATCTCGCTATCTTACCAAGCAAACTCAGAGAAAATAAATTAGGTATAAAAGACTATGACAGCCAATACTTCATCCTCTCAATAAAAAAACAATTTTGTAAAATGGTGGATCTACACATGTCATGAGCACATTGTTTGTTTAAATTCTTCAAAACTATGAAGATATCAGTGTTTATAGCTAGATAGCTCACTGGATCTTTTTACACAAATATTATTTATTTAGATAGAAAACAAGAGTCAATATTTATACTATATACAATACCATTTTTCTCATTAAATAAGCGATATCAAAATACAATTTTAGAAAACGTTTTTGTTTTTTTAGCTTTAAATTTTTTTTTTTGTGCAAAATAAAAATGTATTGAGGGAAACTTGTTTTCCTAGAACCGAGCATCAAAGGATATATATAAAGGATATGTAGTACCAAATGAACATAATTCTAAAAACGGAGACATGAAGAAGTTCCCAATAATGTTGGTGGCTGATACGGCTCATGCGGGCCTAAAACACTCTATATTATTTAAGCCATACAAATAACCATATGAATGCCACAAAACATAAAATTTAACAATCCCTAAAATATTACAAAACCATTACTTATAAAATATAGCATATTTTTAAGTGAAAGAAAGCTAACCAAATTAGAAACTATGAAGTCATGTTGTAGGCTCAAGAAACCACATTACAAGCATGAATGCGTTGTGAAATTTTCTTTTAATAATTGAACATTGTAATTGGTTTTCATCTAATATTATTGTGAGTGAATATATTTTTAGTTAGGCCAAAAATATTTAGTTTTATTTAAATAAAGCTTTTATTTCGTGATTTTTACATGGATTATTTTAGGGAGAGTTTTGGTTCTCGTCACATCATATTGTCATGTCATATTGTTGTTAATAAATATATATTTAAACCAAATTACTATATCTTTGTTTAAAAAATTGTCAAATTATTATAGAGTCATAAGGATGTAAGTTTAAAATGATGTTATAAACTATGAATTGTAGTATATATATATATATATATATATATATATATATATTATCAATAACATGCAATATGTATTAAGTTGGATTAGAATTCAAACGCTGATACAATAGCAGCTCTAACTGAACAATGACGTTTTGTGTCTAGCGTTCAAAACCTTTCGCTAACCANATTATCATTAATGTCAAATGAGGACATGTGTCCTCCTCACAATGAGCCACTTATCTTTGTCATGGAAAGTGTCCTTCTCTTTTATATAGTAGATTAGAGTGTAAAAAGGAGGCAATGTGATGCAAACATGACCCTACACTGTTTGATATGCTAAAACAAGAAAGTTGTGCATCATAAGGTACCATCATCATCAGTAGCTATTTTATGTTAAAAACTAAGAAGCTCTTTTGGTTTGAACTTCACATGTAAGAAAAAAGTCCTCCAAAAATCAGATAAAATACGTGTAAGAATGAGATAAGCAAAATTTTTATAGCATTAACAAAAATTGAGAAATGCAGATACCTTTGAAGGTATGTGTGATTGCCGTGAAATGCAGACACCATTGGAGACAAGTGTGGTTAACATATTTGTTATATTTTGTTATTTTGTGGACAAAAAGTTAAAATTCTTCTTATAATAACATTTTGGTAAATACAAGAAACGATGTTTTTTGTAACTTATAAGAATCTTTTTTTTTTCCCTTCAATTTACAGCTATTGCAGAAGTTAGTTTAGATATATGAAAAACATACAAAATCTCATATGTTCTTAAATGTATTATGTATGTGCAAAATCTGCAAATTATTTGACAATGAAAGGTAAATATTTTACATGCATACTCTACTGATTTTTTCACACAATTATAACATCATTGGATGTTGATGTTGTATATATATAAACATGAAATGTTAAATGTGAAGGAGGATTGAGTTTTCATGGCAACAATCCCTTATTGGGTATGAGTTTGTGTAATGCTTTCACGAAGGAATGAGGCAGATAACCTCATCATCATGGTTAAAAATATCATTACCTCATATATTTTTAAACAGTTTGTTCGTCATTTTTCAAACAATGTAGTAATAAATGTATTTAAGTTGAATAAATCACTACAATTCTATTGTTTAACCACAATGATTTTACTAAGACAAAGAAGCGTTCTTCATTTCAAATTGTTTGTGAATTTAAAACTCAAGTAACAAAATTGGCAAACCTATTCTTCAAATGCATTAGCATTTCACATAGTTCATCATTGAAATGTCAATTCAAACAAAAATGATGTATTTTATATGGCCGCTTCTTTCCGAAAACTAAAAAAATATAATGGTATCATGGCAAAAATCCCTTATTCAATATATTTGTATAATGCTTTCATTGAGGAATTAGGCAGACAACCTCATCATCATGTGGTTAAAATTTTCATGTACTCATTATGCTACCTCAAATATTTTTAAACAGTGTGTTCGTCATT
The DNA here is from genome assembly GCA_900406295.1 of Aurinia saxatilis. NCBI lineage: Eukaryota > Viridiplantae > Streptophyta > Magnoliopsida > Brassicales > Brassicaceae > Aurinia > Aurinia saxatilis. Next base: position 14,035 of record OVAP01002831.1, read on the forward strand.
TGTCAACAATGTAGTAATAAATTTATTTAAGTTGAATAAATAGCCACAAGTCTATTCTTTAACCACAATGATTTTACCAGACAAAGAAGCCTTCTTCGTTCCAAGTTGTTCATGAATTTAAAACTCAAGTAACAAAATTGGTCAAACATATTCTTCAAATGCTTTAGCATTTTACATAGTTCATCATTGGAATGTCAATTCAAACAAAATGATGCATTTTATTTGGCCGCGTCTTTCCAAAAACTACGGTTCAGGTAACAGTGGCAGACAGCTACCAACCATTGTAGATATAGGGAGTTTTGGGTTAGCTCCGGTTCAACCAATATTGATCCAATTTGATTTTGAGTTACTATATACCATTTTTGTTTTTAATTCCCTTTGTACATCCTATTTTTTATTAACTTGAAATTCTTTAATATAAAAATGAAAGAAAATGATGCATCCAATTTATTTGATAAAATTCTTATCATCCAATATATTTTTACATTTTAAAATAGAATAAGTTTTATTTTATTGTACGTAGTCGGGTGGAATACTAGTTATAAAATAATTCCAAATAGAATAGGAATATACATACCAAAATTTCTAAACCGAATGCGGACCAACATATAACTTTTTTTATGGACCTAATTTTTCTTATGTGTAGCATAGTATTTGTCACATACCTCTACAAATTACTACAAATTGCCACATATGGCCACAGTCGTGACTGAGCCAAAGCAAATATTTTTTCTGCACCTATAATGACAAGAAACATGATACCACAATGAAATATATGACAACCCATGACAAACCATCCACTATAACGTAATTGATTTGATGGGGCTTGCTTGCCAAATATTGCCATAATTGCATATTTGACAATAAGCCATAAATTGTCACAGCCGTGGGCATGACTATATTGCCACAAACTAAAGTCTAACACATTGTGGCAATGCTTGCCACAAATATGTGATTTGGTAAATCTTTAGCAATGCTGTTACGGATTATCTCAGTTTGTCACAAATATCAATATTCTTAATTCTATGGTAAATTGATAGCAAATGCATGAAAGAAAAAAAAACATTGTCCGTGGTACATTTGTGACTATATACGATTCTTTTCTGTAATGAAGATACAGTCTTAACATGCAAAAGAATCATATTGGCTACGATGGTTTTGCATAATTTTTTAAAAAATTTAAATTTCTTGGATTTAGGTTTTGCAACAACAATGACAAATACAAAAATAAACAACACAGATTGTGAGTGTGATAACTTAGATATGGAAGCAGAATGACTAGAAGGTGGAGAACTTATCTCACAAATACAAGATAATATTGCCAATTTGTTACGGGAAAATCAAAATGGCTGATAATAATTTTATGTTACATTTATAAACTCAAACTTTTAATCTAACTGTTTATTTATTTATGATTGATACATATTATTAAAAGTCTTTATAATTAAAGATAGACTACGTTAATTCAAAATTTTATTAATATACTTTCATTTTCTAACCACACTTATTCTATACAATGTGTTTTTCCTATCCAATTCGTTTGTTGCGCACCATTCTAATCTTTTTTTTTGTCACCATTCTAATCATTGTCACCATTCGGAATTTTTCTTTGTTTATAGAGTTCCTTTCCTACTAAATCTCAATTTCTCATAGTGTTTTTTTTTCTTTCTTATCTTTTAAATTTTCGATCGATCTGGTCTGAAATGTTACACATAAAACTCATAAACTTATTCTGGTTTGTGAACAAACATACATTCTAAAAACACAAAATAAGTAAACTAGAAACCGGTGAAAACAACAATTATTGAAAACATATATGGGCCGCCACTGGGGCTGACAGAAAAAGAGCAAAAACATTGTGTAATTTTGATTGGAATAACCCAGCCGGTTAAAGGAAGATATGGTAGCGTATCCCGTCCTCCGTCTCCAAATCAGAAACTGTACCACTCTTATCCTCTCATCATTTCAGAGCGGGAGAGAGAATCCCATGTAGCAATGAACAATGCAACAAGAAGCTCTCTCTTTCCTCTCCTCCTCTCTCCCTTCCCTTCACCATCTACCCTCCTCACTCTCTCGCCTCCGCTTCTCCAACTTTCCCGCACTATCCTTTAAACCAAACCCATCTCCTTGTTCCTCCTCACTCTACTTCCCTCCCAAATCCCCAGACTTCTCCTCCACATCCCAACCCCCAGAATCCGAAATCCACGACAAGCTCCTTTACCTCGACTCTCTCGGAATCGATTTCTTGACCTTAATCAACCGCCACCCTCCTCTCCTCTCCTCCCCTCTCTTCGCCGTTAAATCCGTCGTCGACTACATGACCACTCCTCCTATCAACTTCCCTTTACCCGATTTCCGCCGTCTCGTCTCCATGTGCCCTGAGCTTCTCACTTCACCACTCACCTCTCACACAATCCCCGTCATCACTTTCCTCCTCCGTGAAGTCGGTGTCGACTCCGTCTTCCATCTCCGTCAAGTCCTTCGTCGTCGTCCTCGTCTTCTCGCTTGTAACGTCGATTCTCAGCTCCGTCCCACGCTCTACTTTCTCCAGAGAATCGGGATTCTGGACCCGCATAGGCATACTTACCTCCTCTCTTGTAGCGTCGACAATAAGCTTATCCCTCGGATTGATTTCTTTCAGAGATTAGGGTTTTCTCGGAGGAGTGCCACCGCGATGTTCAAGAGGTTCCCGCAGCTGTTTAACTACAGCATTGCTGAGAATTACGAGCCCAAGTTGGAGTATTTGAAGGTGGAGATGGGGAGAGATGTGAGGGAGGTTCTTGAGTTTCCTCAGTATTTCTCTTTCAGTTTGGAGAATCGGATTAAGCCGAGGCATCAAGCTTGTGCGGAGAAAGGTGTGAGGTTCCCATTGCCTGTGATGTTGAAGACCAATGAAGCCGCGTTTCGGGATAGATTGGAGGTATGTTGTGATTCTTCTCCGCCATTGAAGACCTCGCCTTACTTCTGTACAAAAGATTCTTGATTTATAGAGTGTTTTGCTAGGACAGTGGAACATGGAAACCACGTGGTGAGAGTCTCTTGTGTGTTTTTCTTGGGGTTTGGTGAATTGCTGGTGGAAACTGTTTTTGATCGATGGTGTTGCTTTTTTTGTTTAGGTACATTTTGTATTGGATGATCTCAAAGGATGAACAAGCTGGTCTCTGCCTACATTTTGAGAGAGAGATATGTCAAATCTTGAGAGGACCAATAATGTTAATTTACAATGGATTGTAATGTGATTCCAGAGGAATTGAAATGTGGATTCAATGTTTTTGGGTCTACTTATTGTCCATCCAAGTGGATATACAAGTCCCCAACCATCTAGAGATCTGAATTGCACAGAATCTTGGTTCGAGTATTGTAGGAATGAGGATGTGAGCTGATTTAGTGATTGGTCTTAAGAGGACATTTGGGTAGAGTCTTGCTTGATGATTCAGAGCTTTAGGCCTTTAATGGTGTGTGGATCTTGGCACTGGTCCATATGATCAGACTCTTTTTTTTTACGTTTTGTTTCGGTTTTTGACGTTTGACCAGAATTTTTCGCAGACCCCTTTGAGAAAAATAATCTTTTGTGTGTAATTCCAAATGTGAAGTAAGGTTTCGGTTCCCTTCTCTTTTTCAGGCATTTAGTCTTTCCCATTTGTTACCCGTCTTTTTTGTGTCTTCGAATGATAAGCAATTGAGCTTTTTATAAGTATTGGTCAAACACAATTACAAGACAAGCTACGTTTGATTTTGGTCAAGCCCAATACCTGATAAGTTACGTTTGATTTGTTAGTCCTTGGTAAAACTCTAATGTCTTCTTTAAGCTTGTAATGTGCTTTTGTGTGTATATATATATAAGTGGAATCTCAAAAATACCCTCATTTGAAGCGGTAGTTTCACAAATACCACTAAAAGTTTTATTTTCCGAAAATACAATTAAAAGTTTTAATGTTCAAAAAGTACCAATAAACCTGAATTATTTTTTAAACATTCAAAACTAAACCCTAAACTCTCAAAATTAAACTCTAATCCTTCCAAACTAAACCCTAAATATAAAATAATTAATCCAAACAAAAATAAATAATTTCTAAACCTTAATGTCCTCATTCAGTATACTAACTGAAATTAAACATAAATGAAATGTTTTTTCAATTAAAGGAAAAAATTATTAAGGGAATCAAGATCATGTTATTGAATTATAAAGTACGGCAACATTTAATATATATATATATATATATATA
>OVAP01002832.1:0-18259 GCA_900406295.1 Aurinia saxatilis
TTTTTTTAATGGAAAATTACATATTGAACACACATAAGTTTTGAGGTTCATGTAATATTCAGATATTATATATAAGTGAATTGTACCTGTAAAATTAATTTTAATGAAAAAGATCAGGATTTGTAGTAGTGGTTGTGCTATTAATATTACTATGTCACTATTTACGCTCAAGCCCAACGTTTTCATGACCAAAAAAATGATAATTATCTCAGTGGAAAATATAATGGTGTTCTTTCTTTTTCCCACCTCTATAACAATTTATCCAACTAGTGGATCACTCTTAATTGGTTAAAACGACGTTAAACTTTTCAAGAAATTCTTGTACAACAAGCGAAGTAAATTGCAACGAAAACACATTATCTTTTCCTTTGGGGCTCACTTGTCTTAATCTCATAACACAGCCAAAATAGGGCTATTGAACAAATCTCGTGGTGTATTTATCCAATAAGTTAAGTCTCAAATTAAAAAAAAATGCAATATTGTGTGAACCCTAAGATTCTATATTATGTTGGACAAGAAAACCTGAATGTTCAGGCTACCTTTCCGGTATGACCGGCAAGTCTCCGACAGTGACAGGCTTGTATATCTGGCGGCGACACCACCATTAACTAAATTATTTTTATTTTAAAAAATTTAATTATTATATCATTCTCTTAAGTACAAGACTCCAAATGTAATTAACTACAACTAATTAGCTGTATGCCTCTATGGGTTTGTGGTAAACCAAAAACCTTTATCATCTATAAAATAGCAACAAGAAACACGTTAGTCAAGATTTATGGATATGGATAATAGTTCTATGAAATGATGTCACGTTTATATCTATTACAAAATTCGGTGATTAGATCTACCCTAGAATGATTAATCGGATTATTGTTAACACACATGTTATGTCCTAGTTACATATATATATATATATATATATATATATAAAGAATTCTATGGAACTTTATCCAACTAGTAGATCTTAAGCTATAGCTTAATGTATTTATTAGTGTACTTGAAATTAAGCTTACTTTTTATTATAGTCTGATGGGATTCAAAGCTTGTTTGGTTTGGTTTAAAAGAAATGGAAAAGACTTAAAAATATAAAGTTTATTTTAAAACATAAACAAGGCCTAATTCTTAAAACCTAAAAATATAATGTTTTGTCTCTTTATTGAGTTTCATTTGAAAGACTATAAAACAATTGAATGAAGTTTCCTTGAAGCTATCATTTCCGCGGTTACTTTTTGTCATGGGGAAAGGTATAACTCTATATGTGGCTTTGATATCACCAATTCATGACTAGATATGTGACTTTTCTAATGTTGCAATTGCAAAAGTAGAAATTTGATGGACCAACTTGTCGGCAAAATGAACATTGCTCTCAGTGTCATTGTCATATATAACATGTACTCATTATATTGTAGCTATGGCTATTATGATTGTTCTTCATTTTGCATATTGTTAGATTCATTTTAGTCCAAGTCCAAGAGTATGAATGCATGATATACATCTGTATATATTCTTGTTTTAGTTACGTACGGTGTTGTCATGTACATGAAATTTACTTCAATATTCATGATTGAGTTGTGTAAAAGAAAGATCACAACCTTGTTGGTCCACGTAACATCATGTGTCAGCGTCACCGCGTTAGATCGGACGATTAGTTCGTTGTTGGTATTGACAATACCGCGTTATTTAACCTTTTTGCTTTGTAGTTAAAAGAAATCTGTTACGATATGGTGTCAGAAATCAAAGTCGTGTATGAATGTTTTCTGATGATATTCACAAGACAAAGAGATCACATACTTATACAAGAAGATTATGACCTAGTTCCTATTACTTTATGGACACTTTCCTTGAAGCTAGATAAACAAATATATACAAAAAGGTAAATTACAATATGTGAGATATATTCATGTATTTGTCATATCGTAACACCCCCTTCAAGCTGGAGCATGCAAATCACAAATGCCGAGCTTGACCCGAAATGCATCAAATTCTTTGCGTCCAAGAGCTTTAGTCATAATATCAGCTAGTTGGACTTTGTGGTAACATGTTGAGTTGCCACCGTATTATCCATAATAGCATCTCGTACGAAATGACAATCAACTTCTATGTGTTTCGTGCGCTCGTGGAATACATGATTTGAACTTATATGAATGGCAGCTTGATTGTCGCAGTACAAACGAATTGGGGCCGAGTGATCAATCCCAAGGGCAAGAAGTAATGCTTTAAGCCACTTCCACTCTTTGGCTGTGTACGACATGGCCCTATATTCAGCCTCGGCCTACGATGTTGACACTGTCCCTTGTTTCTTGGTTTTCCAAGAAAGGGGCGAGTCACCAAGTTGCACAAAATAACTTGTGAGAGAATATCGTGAGCGTGGACAACTCTCCCAGTCAGAGTCACACCAGGCAGTTAATGTCAAAGGGGAGTCCGCTCGAAGAAGAATCCCTGAATCCCTTGGTCGGGGCTGCCTTTGAGATAGCAAACCACGCGAAGATCCGCATGCCAATGATCAATCTTCGGATTCTTCATAATCTGACTCAGAACATGTATAGCGTCGGACAGTTCTGGACGTGTGACTCCAAGATAAATAAGTCGGCCAACAAGACGCCGATAAGTTTTGGGATCAGTAGCACCTTTGGCAATAGCTAATATATGATTTTGATCCAACGGAAAAGCCACTGGTTTTGCTCCAAGAAGGCCGGTTTCAGAGATGATGTCAAGAGCGTATTTGCGTCGACATAAGTAGATACCAGAGGGACTCCTAGCAACCTCGATACCTAAAAAATACATGAGAACTCCCAAGTCCTTCATGTGAAAACATGAGCTAAGATAATCTTTAACTGTCTGGATTAGTGCGAGTGAACTTCCAGAGAGAATCAAATCATCAACATAGACAAGGACCTGAATAGTTTCATTCTTGCATTCATAAGTAAACAGAGAGTAGTCGGCAAGAACCTGAGTAAAACCATAGTCAAGAAGCGAAGAAGCCAACTTGGCAAACCAACAACGAGGGAATTGTTTGAGACCATAAAGTGATTTGCACGTCCATTTGATGAACTTCCCAGTTCTTTGCCGCGGCATTTTCAAGTACAGCTCGGACTGTAGTCATCTTAGCCACCAGAACGAATGTTTCTTTGTAATTTTCGCCTTCAACTTGATTATTGCCAAGAGCAACAAGTCTTGCTTTTGTAACGTTCTATCGTACCATCTGATTTATACTTGATTCTAAATACCTACTTGCATCCAATGGCTTTCTTTCCAGGTGGAAGTGTTTCAGTAGTCCAAGTCTGATTCTCGTCATTAGCTTCTATCTCATTAGAAACCGCGTCACGCCATCGTTCATCAAGGACAGCTTGTGAGTAATACAGAGGTTCCGAGGTGCTTATAACAGCGTGTAAGTAAGCACAATGAGAAGCAGAGAAGCGTGAAATAAGAGGTACTTATCGAGAGGATGCTGACATTTGGTATTCCCGACTGAAGATGAAGATCAAGATGCAGAGGAGGAGNGAGGTGCTTATAACAGCGTGTAAGTAAGCACAATGAGAAGCAGAGAAGCGTGAAGAAAAGAGGTACTTATCGAGAGGATGCTGACATTTGGTATTCCCGACTGAAGATGAAGATCAAGATGCAGAGGAGGAGGTCGTATGAAGAACATAGTCAGTCAATCGTATTGGTTGCTGCTTCGTTCTCTTGCCTCTTCCCAGTTGTGGAGATTAATCCACGGGTTGAGCAGTATTAACATATGAAGGAATCGATTGCAGAGGTTCGACGATCATAGAGGGGTTGATGATAGGAGAAGGAGCCAATTCTGACTCTGGAGTCGAGTCTGATGTCGAAGGTGTAATCGTTGGAGAAACGAGAGCAGAGTCCGACTGAAACAGAGGAGAAACAGAGGCGGTGTCAGGGGAAACTGGATTTATTTCCATTGATTCAATATTATGATCATCACTGTGATCATCGGTGTCATAAAAAAATGAGCTATCATTCCACGAGTTTAAAGATATGGTAGAGGTTCAAGTCCTCTCAGCATCATGGACAAAAGTAGCAGAGAGCGGATACTGATCTTCGAAGAATATGACATCTCTGGAAACAGAGATTTTGTGAGTTAGTAGGTCATATACTCTCCAACCCTTTTTAACGAAGGGATAACCCAAGAATAACGACTTCTTGCTTCTGCTAGCAAATTTGTCTCCTCCCGTTTGTTGATTATGCACATAACATAGACAGCCAAAGATGCGTAGATTAGACAAAGGTGGAGGACGGTTATACAAGATTTCAAAATGGTGTCTTACCATCAATTGTTGTAGCAGGAATGCGGTCAATGAGATAACATGCAACTAAAATACACTATCCCAAAAATTTCATGGGTAAAGATGCTTGAAACTTCAATGATCTCGCGACATTCAAGATGTGACGATGTTTACGTTCAACCCTTCCATTTTGCTGTGGAGTACCCACACAAGATGTTTTATGCAAAATTCCTTTTTCACGAAAGGAACCACCAAGACAAATGAATTCCGTTCCATTGTCACTTCGAATCGTTTTGACTTGTTTTTCAAATTGTCTTTCTACCATTGCAATATAATTCTTCAAGATTGCAGGAGCTTGTTGTTTATCCGGAAGCAAGTATATCCACACAGCTCTTGAAAATCATCAAGTATGGTCAAGAAATAACGTGAACCACAAATAGGTGGAGTCCGATAATGTCCCCATAAATCACAATAAACAAGTTGAAAATTGTCTGTTTTTTTATTCGAACTTATTGGAAACAAAACACGAGACTTTTTTACACGGATATAAACATCACATGCCTTGGAGTCGAAAACTTCACTACAACTACTTAAATCAGAAATAGATAAAAGGTCCATAGCTTTAGATGATGGATGTCCTAAGCGTCTATGCCAAAGATCCAATGGTGAATTAGCCGATAGATGCTTATAAAGAAATAAAATCCATCTTGTTGACACCCGCTCTAATCAGAGTCTTTGTAGTGCGGTCCTGAAGAATGCATAACTTGTCAGTTATCTGAAAGACGCATGCTCGATCACGATTTAACTGAGAAACATATATCAAATGGCATTGTAATCCATCTACAAACAGCACATTTTGAAGACTCAAATGCTTTCCTAACTGACAACTCCTTGTTTCGTAGAAATTGTAAAACGACCATCAGGCAATTTGATAGGCATCGTAGGAATAGTGAAAGTCTCAACAAGAGTTTCAATAGAACATGTCATGTGATTAGAAGCCCCCGTATCGATTATCGAAGAAGAGATAGAAGTCATACCCTTATTTTTGTTTGAGAAAGTCTGTTCTTTCTCGTTGAGCATACAAACTAAGGTCTGCCATTGTGTGTCACTCAATCTAGTAATACCCACTCGATCTGCATCTGTAAGTGCCAAATTTGCAGAGGCCGAAGGTCCAACAGCTCCACGAGTCTGTGAGTTGTTATTGCGCCTATTGTTCGAACTTGGTAAAAGAGGAGGCTGTTACTGGGATTGAGGAACAACATCTGGTTTATCGGGATACCACGGAGGGTATCCAATCTTGCGAAATAATTTTCGGCCAAGTGTCCTGTTTTGTTGCAGATGCTACACACAGGTCTGTTTCAAATGTTATTGGAGGTCTTTGGTCGAGAGTTTATTTTCACCGTAAAACTGACTTCTTCTGAACGCTCTGAATGAGTTGCACTAGCCATCTTCCATCTTCATCTTGCACTACAACATTGCACGCTTCATCCAAAGGAGGCAGTGGATTCCGGGAGAGAAGAGCAGATTTGACTGGTCCATAAACTGATTCATCGGGTCCGAGGAGAAACTGATGCAACTTGTCTTCTTCCCTTTCTTTTTCCACTTCTTCAATCGTCTTGGCTTTCTGATAATCAGCCAGACTTGTCCAAAATTCAGTAAGCTTGCCATAATATGTCTCCATGGCAAGTCCTTTTTACGAAAGTTCGCAAGCTCAGATTTCAACCTCTGAATTCTCTGACCGTTTCGAACATGAAACCGTTTTAGTATGTGAGTCCAGTGTAAGAAATAATTATTCCCTATAATATGGTCTTATATTTATCCATTTTCTATTGGAATAATTTTATTATTTAATCTTATTGGTGTCCAAATATATTGGAAATAATGGAGTAATTCCTAGTAATCTCTACTTTGATGGATGGTTGAGATTAAAGCTATGGAAACATTAATGAAGAATTAAGTCCTCTCTCCACCTATAAATACTTGCCACTAGACCATCATAATTGCAAGACTTAAGAAAAACAACACCTAAAAGTTCTAGGCAAAGAGAGAGAAAGCTAATCACCTATCTTAAGTTGTTCATCCTCCATTCAAGAGTTCATTCAGGGAAACTCTTTCATTTTTCAACTATGAACGCATGTAATTCTATAAACCTTCTTATGAATTTATTATGTGATTATCTAGATGTTTGAAGGTCTTAAGATTCATGTAAATTTATCCAACATCCAGAGTTCATGAGCAAGCTCATATCGAGAGAAAGACGTACGGAGCGTCTCACGGATTGTCAGCTTCAACCAAGAAGTCACCATGGCGTTGTTGGCATACCAATCTTCTAGGTCTTCAGAGTCATTTATACTGTTTCGGTATTGATTCATCAGCGAAACCGAATTTCTTCCTTGATATAAGAGTTATCCTCATGTTCGTCGATCACTCGTCGTAGTTGGATCCCCGAAGCAAAGGCTGTGAGATCACACTGCCGTGATTGTCCCCAGAGGTAAGATCATAGGGATCAATAGTACGCCGTGTTTAAATGGTTTTCTCATCGTTCTTAACAACAACGCGTTCGTCTCCCATGTCAGGAGTTCTGTTTCAGAGATTCTTAAGAACAGACAAGAAGAAAGAAAGAAAGAGGAAAGAAAGAAAACAAAGTCTTTGTTTTAGGAATAGAGGTCTTATGAAAGAGAAAGAGATGTTTGGCTGCAGAGAAGCGGCCACAGATCGAACAAAAATTGAGCTTTGGTATTGTCGATTATTGCTCTGATACCATGTCAAAAATCAAATTCATATATGAATGTTTTCTGGTGATATTCACAAGACCAAGAGGTCACATATTTATACAAGAAGATTATGACCTAGTTCCTGTTACTTTATGGACACTTTCCTTGAAACTAGATATACAAATATATACAAAAATGCAAACTACGATATATGAGATATATTCATATCTTTGCCATATCGTAACAAAATCAAAAGCTTTAAAAGTCATTTCTCAACAACAACAAAAAAACAATGATATTTAAATTCCGATCAGTGGTACATACTATTTATAGTAAAATTGACTACCCAAAAACTATCACGTTCTTAATCCTTTTGGGTAGGCTTCAAAGGAATGACTTGTATACACATTATACAAAAAACTAAATTCCTACATTTTCTTATTTGTTTATTTAAGGTTTCAAATGGAGAGTGTATTGTAGTATGAGACGAGATGAATGTGGTATAATTGTCTAGGGCTTTAATATGTATACAATCATCCGGATGGTAGATGCATATCGATCGGAGTTTAGATGTCCCAATCAAATGTTAATCATACTGTCATTGGGCTTATTTTCAACCCATCAGAGCAACATTTTGGCCCATATCTCTGACTTGTAACTACCTATATAGGTAAAGGTAAACCAGCTGCAAAAATGACGATCACAATTGATTAAAGCTAAGATAGTGTTAATATAAGGTTACACATGGTTGAATTACAAGTTTCCAACTCAAAACTAATTAATTGACAATTAGTTTAGTAGATTTTTTTTTGTCTCATATCCTTATATATTACTTAGATTTCATGAATATTTACTATATAAGATTTCTAACACGCTTCTTCGAAATGGTAGTTACTTCAATAAATTTTGAACCGGATCCTATGCTATGATATCATATTAGATTATGGCTTCCTAACTTTAAATCAGTTGACAATTAGTAGATTAACTCATATCATTTATATATTCTTGAAATCTCATTAGGATTTCTAATATATCTAACTACCATTTTTATTTAATAAAACTAGTTAATAAATACATACACACGAAAGAACAAAATAATTCAAAATCGTCATATTAGTACATGCTTGATATGTTTGAGCATCATTTTGGATTCAAAGAAGTCCACATTTCTAAGGTAAAATTACATTCACTAAAAACATATGTATACGTATAAAACACACACACACAAAAGTAAATAAAAAATGCATCGATTGAGTCCTAGATTACAAATAGGCCCCATTTATTGTTCAATAAACCAATTATATCACTTCCCTCAATTCCCTCCTCCTTCTCCTTATCAACATCGATCATTAATTATCTCTTTTCATAATTTTGGATCTATGTTTCACAATTACACAAAACGTGACACTTAATTCAGGTGAATTTATGCCTATTTGGTGAACAAACTAAAATAAACAATTACTCGAAAACAGAAATTATGGAAAAGCACACGCATGTAAACATATAGTTCAACTTATTATAAATTTTATAACCATAAAATTCCTCTCTACTTTACACCTTATCCTATACATATACCATCAAACTTTCTCATTTTCTACACCAAGAACATTCTCTTCTTAATTTTCTTGATCAAGAAAATGAGAACGATGGTAAATTTGAGAAGAGAAAGAACTCGTCATCTACAAATCATAGATTCTCCGACGAACGTTGATTGTGCTCGTGAAGTCCGTCTCCGAAGACCTCTCCGTTCACTCATTGGATGCTTACTTCCATATTGTTGCACTTACCAATCTCACCAAAACGAAACCGTCTCTATCTCTTCTTCTTCCTCGGACAAAGCTACTGTTGTAGTAACCGGGACATTCTTTGGACACCGTCGTGGATACGTTAGCTTTTGTCTCCAAGATGACACAAGTGCTTCTTCTTCTCCACCTCTCCTTCTCCTCGAGCTAGCCGTACCCACGACAGCTCTAGCTCGAGAGATGGAAGAAGGGTTTCTCCGAATCGCTCTAAGGAGCAAAAGAAGTAACCGCGGAGCTAATATCTTTGATATTCCGGTTTGGTATATGTATTGTAACGGTAGGAAAGTTGGTTTTGCGGTTAAAAGGGAGATGAATGAAAACGACGTGGGATTTATCCGGATGATGGAGTCTGTTTCCGTTGGGGCAGGGGTGGCTCCAGACGGTGACATGTTGTATTTGAGGGCGAAGTTCGAGAGAAACACTGGTTCGAGTGACTCTGAATCGTTTCATATGGTGAATCCAGAGGGTGGTTATGGACAAGAACTTAGCATTTTTCTTTTGAGATCGTGAAAGTTTGTGAGTAGGAATAGTCTAGAATGAATCTTATGATGTTACTTTAAATGGTTTGGTTTGTATGCTCCATCTATTTCTTAATACTTCAAGTTTTATCTTTTTTGTTTTTACACACAAGTTAAGAAATTATCTTCTTCTTTTTTTAACTCGGAATCATATTATTTATACTGATATCAAGGTCAAAGACCGTACATTGAAATCAAAGTCATACGACCAATACAAAAGCAAACAATGAATCAACTCAAGGTTTCTAAATCTAGATGTTGCCGTAACCAAGACGGCCCACTCCTAGCAATATAAGATTGGCAACAATGTTCCTTCGTGACACTGGTTGCAATGCAAACCGCAACTTAATTTGCCGTTGGAAATGAGCTTGTTAGGGACCAACCATGTATGGAGCGCAAAACCATAAACGCCCTACCGAGCATTGCTCGAACCGAAGGGAATTGTGTAGGATGCTTTAATGCGTCAAATAACTGAAGGTCCGATATTTCAAAGTGGATATGTTGAAGATGCATATCAGCCATACAAGAAACCACCCAGATAAATCCTTCTAGCTCTGCTTCTAATTTTGAGGCCATACTAGCGAAAGCATTACGCCCGTCGAATATAGGAGTTCCAGAATGATCCCTTAAGATCCAACCAGATCTACTTAGGCGGTTAGGATGTATCCACGAGCTTGCTAAATTACATTTCTCCAGCGGAGGTGAAGGCTTTTTCCACTTTTAAGGTACAACCATAGATTCCATAGTATGCTCCTGAGAATTTGTTGTAGACCAGTCCCAAAAGTCATCCTTTGTGCGCTGCAAAATTAGGTTCGATGTCCATACAGTTTGTTCAAACACTAACCCATTTCTTGCTTTCCAAATCTGCCATAACACCCATGCAAAGGAGACTTCTATATCATTAGCAGGCCCATTGTTGACAAGATAATGTAAATTCAAGAAAGTCTAAGTATGAGAAAGCCCATTTGGTGGAGTGTCAAGGCCCGACAAACCCCAAACCTTTGTGACAATAGGGCAATGAAACAACACATGAGAGATAGTTTCACTAGCACCTCCACACGCAGAGCAAAAAGGGTTGACGTTCATTCCACGTGAGGTAAGCCGATCCTTAACAGCCAAGGCCCCCGAAAGACATCTCCAGAGAAAATGCTATATCTTTGGTGCTGCCTTAACCTTCCAAATTGTGCTCCATAGAGCTTTCCCCAGAGGGGGTAGTGGATCGTTCCTTGCCGTTTCCGTATCCATTAGAAGTTTATAACCACTCTTCATTGTGTAGGAACTTGATGAAGTGTATCCTCAATAATATCCATCCCGTATGAATCTAGAGGTCTTGATTTTTTTTAATTCGAGCACGGTCATCATCATAAAATAACTCCCTCAACAACTCNTTGTGTAGGAACTTGATGAAGTGTATCCTCAATAATATCCATCCCGTATGAATCTAGAGGTCTTGATTTTTTTAATTCGAGCACGGTCATCATCATAAAATAACTCCCTCAACAACTCATCATTTCAGGTATCAGTAGCCAGAATCAGAAGATCGGGGAATTTAAGGTTAGTGCCATAAATGCGCTGCCACAGTATTAAAACCCATTACCTAAGATCGAAGGTCCAACAGTCTAAGAAGACTGAGATATCTCTGCCATTCCCAATGGACTTGACTAGGCCTCTCTACAATAGTTCCCGGCCGAACATTAAACTCCTCCAAGCATAAGACGGAGCCTTGCCAAGAGCACAACCCAAAAAGTCACCCGAGGGAAAATAACGGCGTTGAGCATTCTGGTCAAGAGAGAATTAGGGTTGTCGATGATACGTCAAGCCTGTTTACACAAGAGTGCTTGATTAAATGAAGCAATATCATGAAAGCCGATCCCACCATTTTCCTTTGACATGCACAGTTTCTTCCAAGCCACCCAAGTAATTTTTCGCCGGTTATCTCCATTACTCCATCAATATTCTGTCATAGCAGTTGTCAATTTTTGACATAAGTCTTTCGATAGCCTAAAACATGACATAGCATAAATGGGTAAGGCAAGTGCAATTGACTTCAACAGTATCTCTTTCCTTCCCGTAGAAAGGGCCCTACCAAACCAACCGTTCAGACGTGACTTCAGTTTTTCCTGAATAAATTGGAGTAACTTCCTCTTTAAACCACTAAAGCATTATGGTAATCCCATATAGGTATCATCTCCTCCTTCTTTATCAATTCCCAGGATCTGCTGCAAGGGTTATTTCCGACCCACAGAGATATGTTTCCCGAAAATGACCGAGGACTTAGCATGATTAATAACCTGACCTGAAGCTTTGCCGTACAGATGCAAACATTGCATAATCTCGGTACAATGCTCTTCGGAGGCCCTACACAGTAACAAATTGTCGTCCGCAAACAACAAGTGATGCACTGCTGGCCCATTTTCAACCAAAGAGATGCCTTGCAATCGACCAGCCCTCTCAGACTGATTAAGCACATTAATCAATGCTTCCGCTCCTAGGATGAACAAAAATGGTGACAGAGGATCTTCCTGGCGAAGACCCCGCTCCGGTTTAATAAAGCCATGTGACTGGCCATTCAATAACACAGAATACGAGACTGATGTAATAAATGCCATGATCCATCGAATCCAAACATCATGGAAGCTAAACTTTCGCATCAGCATTTCCAAAAAATTCCACTCCACTCGGTCGTAGGCTTTAGACATGTCCGTCTTAATCGCCATAAAATCCTTACCAACGAAGTCATTAGTACGCAAAGCGTGTGTGACCTCATGAGCTATAAGGACGTTATCAATAATTAACTGGCCTGACATAAAAGCTCACTGGGTGTCCGAAATGACCTTCGGGAGGACCGTTTTTCAGCCTATCACATAAGATTTTTGAAATAATCTTGTAATGCACAGAGCATAAGTTGATTGGCCGCAAAGCCTTCATTCGAGTAGGCGCCGCAGTTTTTGGGAGTAAGCATATATTAGTATGATTCCAATCAGCCGGTAAAATGCCTCAAGCAAAAAAAGCCAGCAATTTCTCTGATGATCGAAGGACCGACAATGCTCCAAATTTTTTTTGTAGAAACTACCGGTGAAGCCATCAGCACCGGGTGCACTACTCCCTTTTATAGCAAAAGCCGGTAATTTATCTCCTCAGGAGAGACAAGTCGCGTTAAAGTGGCGTTCATATCATTCGTAATCCGAAATGTGAGCCCCTCAAAGAGCTCCTCCATGTTACTAGGATTAGTCGAGGTAAACATGTTACAAAAATAGTCTACCGCCACCTGACCCTTCGAACCTTCCGCGTAACACTCCAAATTAATTTTTATCATGCAGCATAAGTATGCGGTTACTAGCACGGCGGCCCTTAACATAATTGTGAAAGTAACGAGTATTACGATCCCCTTCTTTTAACCACTTATCACTAGATTTTTGCTTCCGGAAGCGTTCTTCATCACGATAAGCTTTTGCAACTTCCGACTTCAGCTGGACAAGAAGTTGAGGATCCGGCGCTACTTTGATAACCTCTAACTCTAAAGCCGAATGCAAAGCAACAAGATTGTCTGCTGAATTTTGATTCCTTTCCCTCTTCCATTTCGAAAGAGCTCTGCGACAGCTAGAAATATGCTTTACCAAGGGGACATCCAATTTCGCATTAGGCCCGAGCCAACTATTCCGTACGATCTCCTCTACTCCCTCCTGATTTAACCAACATCTATCAAAGCAAAACTTTCCCCGACTATGTTCCATAAGGTCATAGACATATTTAATTAAATAGGTAATTTTTTAACGCAGGAAGGAAGTAAACCAAGAGTCGTTCCCAAAACTATGATCGAGTTTACATTGAACGTAATAATCTTCCCTCCAACATGTTCACGAGAAAGAATTCCCCACACTACTTATTTCATGAATTTTACAATTTGAAATCATATCTCTAAAATTCCAAAATGTAGGTTCTTCACGGACTGGGCCGCCTATTTTTTCGTCAGCATTTAATAACTCATTAAAATCACCGACCAGCAGCCAAGCATCATCACGATTTAAGCCAATTTCATATAACGAGTTCCACACTCCAGAACGAAGTGCGACAACCAGGTCTCCATAAACACAAGACACAAAATAAGAAATGGATTCATGATTGACCTGAAGGTCAATGATCCTATTATTGAAAGAAATAAAGTTAACAACAAATGAGCTTTTCCACATCAAAGCCAATCCCCCACTACGGCCAACTGGCTCAACAGTAAATAGCTCATCGTAACCTAAACTCTGCTTTAAACCAAGCATGAAATTATTATTTTGTTTCGTCTCCATTAAAAATAAAAAAATCAGGAAAGTGCTCTTTGCGGATTTCCCGCAGACGAGGAACTGTTTCCGGGCTAACCGCTCCTTGACAGTTCCAGCTCAAGAAGCTCATTTGATCTTCAGCAGCTTCAATCTGGAAGCCACATCAATTTTTTTAGTTTTCTTGCCCTTTGAACCCTTCTTTGAAGTACTTTCACTCTGTGTTGAATTAGCAACGGAAGAAGACACCTCGACTGATTTGCCGGATTTTAATTTCTTAACTGCCGGTATGATCACTGGTTCATCCTCGAAGACCAATGCTCGAGCCCTTTTACTCTTCACTCTTTCCCCACGCACAATATTATGAACAATAGGACTGTTATCCCCATCCACCAAGTAGCCTTAGCAACCTTACGACTAGGACTTGGTTTTCGGATCAATACCCGTCTTTTTGGAGCTTTCACCTCATTGTTGGTAACATCATTATCACCAACACGTTGAAGGGAGGAAACCCTATTCATATCATGTACGCGCGGGTCCACAACAGTTGCTTCCGAAGACAACGCAGGTTCTGCCCTAATTGGATTGTCATCACTCAATGCTCTCGCCAATATCAAGTTATTGAACCCCACAACACCCATCTCACCAATTCTCTCCAGGCCGGTTTGCGAGATCGCACAGGTGGACCCTCAGAACCTGATGTTCCGTCAGCAGAAGTTGTACGAGCAACCAAAGGTGAATGCACCTCAAACTCCGGAGGACGAGCATCTCTAGCAGCCAACATAATCACTCGTGGAGAATGAGCTGAGTATTTGATTGTCGGGGATTTCGAGATTTGAGAATCCAAAGTAGCCTCAGACCGTAGCATAACATCACCACGTCTAGGACCATGATCACACATATTACCTTGACGATATGAATCATCTCGATCATGTGGTTTATTCACATGTCCATGTCTCCAATCCTGCGAGTATCGATTGTACCTTTTGTTGGTGTAGTTGAAATCCATGTGGTCATAACGTCTAGGACCATAATGTTTGTAGCCCATGTGGTCGCGGCGACGATGATCATCATAATCATTGTACTGCCTGACATGCCTCTTATCATAGGTGGTGCGATCATATCTATCATGGTGGTTCGCCTTAGCATGGGACTGGAATGGATGTCAGTAATCATGATGATGATCATTGTTAAAGACTTCAGTGTTACGCAAGTCCTCTTGCTTATACTTATCAATCTGTCATGTATCTTGTTGTAGAGGTCTCGGCTACACTTCCTCTGTTCTGGAATGCAGAGCATTCGACAGGCAATCCTTCAGCTCATGAGTAAGTGAATAACACTTAAAGCAATGCTTCTCCAATCGATCATATCTGATCTTCGTAGTCACCGATTTGTGAGTAGGGAATGTAGCAGACACTGACATCACCAAAGGCTTCAAAGCATTAACATGAACAAGCAATTTTCACTCAGTTGGTTCAACCTTTTCCACACGTCCCAATTGACTGCCTATAGCTTCAAGATTAAGCTTAGAGGCTCCATGGGGTGGGAAGTCAGGCAGGTGAACCCATAAGGTATTTCAGATGGGAATGAATCAGAAATTACAGCCTCCTATTTTTGTAAAACGATCATCTATTTCCTATAATGGAATGAGTCAGTTCTTCTTCTGTTTCAAAAGTTAATTGAAAGCGGTCCAACCCAACCAACTTACTCTCGACTTTACCCTCCAAGCCCCAATGTTGATCAAGAATGTTATGAGTCATGACACTGGCTTTTGTACCTCAAGGTTTAAAGCTCTGCCCACCAAGGTAAGATTGTGAGAAGCAAAGAGCCCTGCAGATGGTGGTTCTGGCAATTGTATAGACACATCCCGGGACATAGCTTCAGGGAGAGTGATGCCCTTACCCTTTTCTTCACGCGTGTAGCGAGGAGTCTTCATGATTCGTGGTAACGCTAGGGCAAATTCTTAATCTTCTTTTCCACGCAAACCTGAATCAATCAAAAACTGTAGAAAGCAACGACTGTAGAAAGTGAGAGACGTTGTGATGGATCCACAAAGCAGAGATCAATAGAGATCCACAATTAGGAACCTTGTGAACTACGCAAGAAGCGACAACCACAACAAGGAACAACTAAAGTCTACGCCACAACAAGGATCCCTAAACACAGTAAGGAAACCATAGCAAAGAAACACAAGGGAGATCACTGATAGAACAGGGATCCGATCATTGATAGATCTGATCAAACCCTGTTAAGAAATTATCTAATTTTTTTATTTTAAATAAAACTATGTTTTATCTTGAATTTCAAACCAATCTAACCAATAAAAAAATAATATGCAGAATATCAATAGTCAAAACAACAAATAACTAATAAATTTTGTCTTAACAAATGAAAACATCATGTAGTACAAAATAGAAAACTAATACATCAATTAAATAGATAGGGAGGAATTATGTTTTAGTCCTTTTGGTTGTTACAAAATAGTGTTTATGGATATCATTATAGTTATAGATTTAACTCGTTTCTTTGATGAATATAATCGTCGAGTATCCATTTCACTAAACTTTTTGACAGATCTAAAACTTAGCACAATCTCGACTTGTAAACGAATTTAAATCTTATTTTATAACCATGTATCATCAAACCACCATTATTCGGTTATAAAATTGATACTAGATTACTGGTCCGTACCTTGTGCGGACTACGTTTTTTTATTTTAATGTTATATTAAATGTAAAATGATTAATTACAGTAACAAATTGTAAGGAAATAGTAAGATAGTGTTATAGGTTTGTGTTTGATCAAACTACGTAGCCGACTCCTATAATTTTCGTATACACGTGATGAGAGCATCAACCTTAAATTTCAAATTATGCTTTGTTAAACTTGAGATGTTTACCTTATTCAAGTACTCCTCGGGAATCAAAACATACATCAGATGAATGAACGGTCAGTGTATTTTTTTTATATCGTCTCATTAACCCATGTTGGGGCACTGTGGAAAGCGACATAACAAACACTCCCACCGATAGCAAAAACCATATTATGTTTTAAGTATATCATAATCTTGATGTAAGAAGTATTCCCAAACTTACATAAGATATGTATAAAGAATTCATAAATTTTTAGATTTGACTATGCTAAATTCATGTTTATTAATATATTGATATTATAATCACAATATATAATAGGCTAAATACACAATAAAAACATATTATGATTACTCAAAATTTTACTCAAAACAATGAAACATATTATGTATACTTATATATTTTTAAAACCAAGAAGTATATTTAAATATTTTTTACAAATTATTGTTATAGTATTAGTTTTGCGGAGTTTGATTACCTAAGTTATTAAAAAGAGGAAAATCGTTAGAATTAAATAATGAATTCACTAATTAAGTAATGGCTTATGTATGCCCGTGGATTTTACTCTAACAAAAATCCAAGAACATGTGTGGATTTTAATATAAAAAAAACATAACAATTCAGTAATGATTTATGTATGCCCGTGAATTTTACTCTAACAAAAATCCAAGAACATGTGTAGATTTTAATTAAAAAACATAGCAATTAAGTAATGACTTATGTATGCTCATGGATTTTACTCTAACAAAAATCCAAGCACATGTGTGGAGTTTAATTAATAAACATAACAATTAAGTAATGTATGCGAGTAGATTTTACTCTAACAAAAATATAACAATTAAGTTAAGAAAACCAGAGTAGAGAAACACAAGGGAGATCACTGATAGAACAGGGATCCGATCATTGATAGATCTAATCAAACCATGTTAAGAGATTATCTAATTTCTGATTTTAAATAAAACTATGTTTTATTTTGAATTTCAAACCATCTAACCAATACAAAAATAATATGCAGAATATCAATAGTCAAAAACAACAAAAAACTAATAATTTTTGTCTTAACAAATGAAAACATCATGTAATACAAAATAGAAAATTAATACATCAATTAAATAGATAGGGAGGAATTATGTTTTAGTCTTTTGGTTGTTACAAAATAGTGTTTATGGATATTATTATAGTTATGGATTTAACTCGATTCTTTGATGAATATAATACTCGAGTACACATTTCACAGAACTTTTTGACAAATCTAAAACTTAGCACAATCTCGACCTGTAAACAAATTTAAATCTGATTTTATAACCATGTATTATCAAACCACCACTATTAGGTTATAAAGTTGATATCTCCTTTTAACTACAATTAATGTAACAAAATACTAGCAAAATAACTTATTCTTATATGTTTATCTTTTTCTTAACAAAGTTTTTTTTTTTTTGGGTAGAATTATTCTTTGTATCATTTTACTTTTCAACAACATACACAAACTTTACAATACATTTAAACTTAATACTGTATGACATAAGGAAGACACTAATATAAACCACTTTATCAAATTATATTTTCGATACAATCCATTATAGTTATCTATATCCATAAAGAGAGCTTTTCTCTCTTCTGGTGCTGCCACCTCAGCAGCCACCTAAGCACACACATACTATCTACTTACATAAACAATTTTATAAACCTAGGTAACAAAATAGAAACAGTATAAAGTAGTATTAAATATTAAAATTCTGTCAAATACTAATATTTTTTTAAAAAACCTAGGTAATAAAATAGAAACAGTAAACAGTATAAAGTAGTATTAAATATTAAAATTCTGTCAAATACTAAT
>OVAP01002833.1:912-18259 GCA_900406295.1 Aurinia saxatilis
AAAAAAAAAAAAAAAAAAAAAAAAAAAAAAAAAAACCATTTCAAGGAAAACTAGTTTTGTCCCTCTTACCATTTGAAATTAATACGAGAATCTAGTTTAACCATGAAACTTAGAATTGTGTAGATGTAATACACAACGATCATTCCGGTTTTAATGTCTTAAATTATAACGTCTTGAATTCTTAGTTTTTTTTCCCTTATATTTTGCTATGTTTTGCTTAGCTTTTGCTTATGGTTTGCTTATATAGTGCATATTTTTGTCCACTCACTTACTTTTATTTTTAAAAATATTAGGAAAATTAATTACATAAAACGATGGTTGCTTAGAATCTAAGATAAACAAGATGATATTTCACATTATGTGGGGGCTGAAATTTATTTTTATTTAGTTTAATAATCGTTACAAATTATTTTTGATAAAAAAAAAATGTGATGACATATGTCATTGAATTAATGTATTATATACTAAAATGTAAGCCTTGGCATTTGAAATATCCTCATAGATAAATGTTAATTATTTTTCATCAGTGTCTTGCCAACACTTCGCAAAGCCTCAACTGCAAGTCTGCAACAACTGAACCTTTTTTAATGCGCAAAGTTGGTTGTTCCAGAACAAAAGTTGAACCAAGAAGAAAATGTGATGAGATATTGACTTATATACCTCATTTGGATCCATTCATTCACTATTAATTGGTTTTGAATTAGAAACACATAACTATATATGAACCTTAATCATTTTCATACTTTATTTCACTTTCATAATAAGGTTTCTCCGGTTTTGTAAGCTAATTTTTCTCCAAATATACCCAAATGGTTATTCGAAATTTATGTTACGAACAAAATTTAATAATCACTAACACAAAATATAGGACAACACGCACGTCGTTGGTAGCGAGTCCTAAACAGATTCTTCATCACACAATAATAGCACTACATCGAATCAATGATTGATGTGAACAAATGATTAGTGTGAGGTATTAATATAACTTACAAAATACAGTAATACCGTATTATCTAAATCTTGCCAATTACATTAACATGACAATGAACCATGTGGGGATGTCTGATGGAAGCGGAGAATCAACAAAGAGATATCAAATGTGCACATGCTCTTGAGTTATTGTTTCAGAAGATAAATCCAATGAACATACACACTGATCCACACTTCATGTGATTCTGTTCTTAAGATTTTGATATATTATTTTAGTTTGGGGGTTCACATCATATATGTGGTCTCGAACTAAGTCTTTTNCTTTTGCATCATATTACTCAACTATCAGTTACAACAAAATTGATATTTTTTTATCAATGGACAAAAAAACTGTTTGGCATATTTTACGCAAGTAAGTTAAGGCTGTGAAAGGGAGGTGCGGTTCCGGTGAACCGCTTTGCTAAATACAAAAATATTATGTTTCACGATTTATAACAAACCACTTTTAGGTCCAAATCCGCATTTGTCAATATGTATTTACACTGTTTAAGCTGCAGTATATTCCTAATCTACTTATTCCGTAACACTATCACCTTGTAAAAAGGCTATCAATTAAACCATAAATTGACATCTCACGGGACCGAACCAAACCAAAAAAAGGAGGTTTGGTTTCGATTTCGGTTTCTGTTCCAGCCATAGGAACCTACTGAATTCCAAATTCAAGATTCATGGGTATCAGTTTGATTCCGGTTACTATCCGAAGATCCAATATGTATCCGAATGTAACCAAATTTTTTAGGACTTAAGGTATATTTTACATTTTTCTTTGTATTTTTCTTGATTATTATGGTTAGTTAATGTATTTTCGGATAATTTAGATAAAAATAACCAAATTATGTGTATTATTTCAATTTTTATATTATTCGGGTATTTTCGGGTAGTTTGTATATAAAATAATGGAAGTGAACCAAACCCAATTTTTTTTTTAGTACTAATCGGTTCCTTTCAAAGAGGAACCGAACCCGAACCGAATCGAAACCAGAACCGAACCAAACCGAAAGTACCGAACTGGGACCGAATGGATACATGAATGGCCATGTATAGTATACTGAATGCCCCCATCATATTCTGTAGTAGATTTCGACTCTTAAGTCTTTTTTGATAAATCCATTTTTAGTGAATTGTTTTCTTTTGATTAGTCTTATAACCCTTTCTATTTTCACCCTTGTCTTTTTTTGAAAAAAATCTTCGTGCCACTATCTCTTGATTGGTTATCACTGAGTTTTCTCTAGATGATCATTTTAAAATTGAAAACAATAAATGTGACATATACAGAAAGCCATATTCTCATGTGTTTCTACTAGTAGTTGGGAAACTCGTTCTTGGTTAGTTTACTTTCCGTAAATAGATAAACAGATCGCAAATTAAGTTTTTTTAAAACATTGGATTTAGGGTGTCCCTACTATCTCAGAGCTGAGGTGTTTGCATTATTAATTTAAATTATCTCGGTAAACAAAGATATGGTTGCCAAAAATGAAGTATTATCATTTATCAGTTTATATTAAGAAATTACTTAAACGACCCCTCGATTCTGCTAATGAGTCATCGCTTTTGTATGTTAGCGTAGATTACTGACATTTTCTTGTCTAAATAGTAAAACAATTTGAAACAAATACTAAAAGTGATGTAGACCCAAAACTCCAAAAGTAATAAAAAAGATTTATGTAATAAGCTGAACCAATCATACTTTCGCAGGTTGGGATTGTGTTTTTACTACACAATTCTTCGTCATCCAGTCATCCAGTCATCCAGTCATCGTTTTATTGATATATTATGTTTTAGTTTAGACCCATTAAACAATGAAGCTGAGTTCTGAAAGTTAAAGGTGGTTCCAATAGTCCAGGAGATGGGCTCCAAACAAGTTTCCGTTTCAGTGCGCCTAAAAACAATTGCGAAGGCAGGACCCCGGGATGCATCTGTTCAAGTCCTATGTTACGAACAAAAATCATCACTATAAAGACAAAAAGTATAGGACAAATACGTTGATAGCGAGTCGTAGTTAAAGAGAGAATTCATCACACACACGAAAAAACAGAGACAAACAGTACACACTGAGTCAATGATTAATGTGACAAAAATAATTAATGTGAGATATTATCTAAATTTTGCCATGTTACATCAATAGGACAACTGAACCATGTGGGGATAAAGACATATGTCTGATGGAAGCGGAGAATCAACAAAGAGAGATCAAACTGTCCACATGCTCTTGGGTTATCGTTTCAGAAGATAAATCCAATCAAACATACACATAGATCAGATCCACACATCATGTGATTCGAACTTCCAATTGGGATATTCTTTGGGTTCACATCACATATTTGAACTTGTTTTTCCTTTTCTTCTTTCTTAATATTAGAAATTTCGGATATCTGGTCCATAATCTATCCCTTTGCATCATAAATTCTAAAAAAAATATATGTCGACAAAACTATCAAGAGAATTCCTTGTACATGATGGGTTTGTTAAATATGATTTACAGTAGATGCATGGATTCCATTGTAACTAATATGATTTTTTTATCTCGGTTATTTTATCATCATCAATTTTATTACAATTTTAGTTTGAAAATTTAACAAAGACTTATGTCTATTAGTTTGTGTTAGAGTTATGATGGTATCACGTTGATAATTTTTTTTGAAAAACCGGTAAGTATAAGATGATAATCTTTATTTAATTGAAATAAATTAGTAGTAATAAGTCAAAGAGTTGCTTTTAGTATATTTCATCTATAGTGAGTTTAGTTTTTTTTTTTTTTGTAAAAGGTTTCAAATTAAAGCAGAAACAGAAATTGCAAGGTACGACTCTTGGTTAAACAGTAATTAGGAGCTAGTGAGTTCAGTGCCCTGTTAAAAAACGTAAAATATACACAGTTAGACATCGCACGTTTACTTAGCTTCCCTCTATTGTCTTGTAATGATACCAGGAGGGGCTATTGCATGCCCCATCAATTTTTGTACTAGATTTTGGACTCTTAAACTTTCTTGATGAATCTAGATGTAATGCTATTGAATGTACGTATAGCCTATAGTGTATCAAATTTATAATTGTGTCTAGGTTCACCTTGTAAACTTTCATACGAAACCAGTGTCAATTTTTTTTTTCTGGTTTAAGACGTTGGTTTAGCCTTGGCGAAGTTGTATATACAAATCACAGCAGTTGTATCTCTGTCAGTCTGTCTCTAGTGAGAATGTAATGATCTACATCTCATTTAGTGAAAAAAACTATGTTGTTCCGAAAAATATATATCTTTTCTCTACATCTCATATTTGTTCCTTAGTGGACTATGCTTTTTCTAAACCAAAAGATTTTTTCGGATCCAAATCTAAAAACTCAATTATGTTGCCGGTATTTGAGCTATTTACCTTAAAAAGCTTTCGTAGTAAATAAACGGACAAAAACTAAATGAATTCTTTAAAAGAAAAAAATGCAATTGAGCCAAATACCTTTTGTCTAGAATCATTGTATCAATCGTATAAATAATGCGTTTACAATCCTTAAACACTCTTTACATACATCTCAAACCCTATAGATCTAAAAAATTGAAAATGGAAAACTTTTTTTTAGATGTATCGATTACATATCCCGAGGTTAATCATACCGCTCCACCAATAATAGCATTTCTCAAAACTAACACTAACAAATCAACAAGTATTCTTCCTACATCAACAGCCTTCAGACGGATCCATAATAGGCATCATTATCCGTCTCTGAAAAATGATATTTTACCATTGTATTTCAGACTTCAAGCCAATTTTGAATAAGAGTGAATTTGTAAAATAACATCATCTCTCCTCCAAATTCATAAAATAACATTCATATTTAGTTAATTAGAAAAATAACACAAGTCAAACATTTTGAATGGATTGTGATGACTAAAATGTCCTTATGCTGAAAGATACAGCTTTAACCAATTATGGATCACATTGATAGTGACATTAAGTAGTCATCTACTATATAAAATATCCATCTATTTATTTCACATGTCAATTTATATGTACATCATATAGTCATCTATCATATTACTCGGATAAATGTTTGTAAAAGTTATGATAAACATATATGCTAGCAGAAATAAATATCACATGAATATTCAAATAAACATAAAAAACATTTATGTATATCTATCTATGTCAAATAGATAACTATTAATAAAAATAGATCAAGCAGAAAAATGTAACTACATGTTCACGTAGACAATTATTAGTAAGAGTAATAANATAAAAATAGATCAAACAGAAAAATGTAACTACATGTTCACGTAGACAATTATTAGTAAGAGTAATAACTACCATATTGCTAAACAAACATCAACCAATTACGGTAGATAGCTAAATAGATAAGCGCATTACTAAAATGTTTATCTATATATATCTACGTCTAATACATGACTATTAGCAAGAGTAGATCAAACACAAATATACAACTACATGTTCACATAGACAATTATTAGTAAGAATAGATAACTACCACTAGGTTAAATAGACATGAACCAATTACGGTAGTTAGCTAAATAGATAACTACTTATAAAAGAAATCATAATGAAATAGTTAGCCATCTATTTAGATAGATATATTATAATAGATAACTATTTACAACTTATGGCAAGACCATTTAAATACAAACGTCAATTAATTACAAAATACTTAACTACTTATCATAATTTTACTCATTCACTACACTTAGATAAGTGAATTCGGAATATAGACATAACAAATAGGAAACAAACACGTAACAAGTGAACATTAGTGTGAAAGATATATATGTTGAACTATTTAATCAGGATAGTCAACTTTTATTAGAAACGGATGGAAGAAACAAACAAAAACATGTGGTCCAACTAATAAATAAAAAATAANGAACATTAGTGTGAAAGATATATATGTTGAACTATTTAATCAGGATAGTCAACTTTTATTAGAAATGGATGGAAGAAACAAACAAAAACATGTGGTCCAACTAATAAATAAAAAATAACAAAAATAAATAAATTAAAAGTAATATATTAGAATGAAAAGTATGTGATGGGCAAAATAGACTTCTCAATACATATAATTTCTAATATAATATTATTTTGTTATGATTTTAGTTTTGGTGGCAAAATGTGCTAGTCTTGCCAATTACTCTTTAAATAATATGAATTAGTGTTCATTTCTTTGAAATACAACAACAACAAAAAAAACATTTTGTCCTTTAATTACTTATATAACATAAGAGTATTTTTTTTCAAAATGTTTTATAAAGAAAAGAAAGAATATCTCATGCTTAGAAATTTCAAATACACAAAAAGCCATTTGTCTTGTAGTCTTGTTTTCTTACTCGGAGTTGGAAACCTCATTCTTTTTTGTTAGTTTAGAGCATCATTATTGGGGTTTGCTTAGTTGATTGCTTGATATATTATAAATTAAGAAAAATTAATAGAATAATAAGTGGGTTGCTTACAAAGCTAAGAAACCACCTTAATTAAACAATTTTAGGTGGGTTTTTTAGCTTTGTAAGCAACCCACTTATTATTCTATTAATTTTTCTTAATTTATAANACAATTTTAGGTGGGTTTTTTAGCTTTGTAAACAACCCACTTATTATTCTATTAATTTTTCTTAATTTATAATATATTAAGCAATCAACTAAGCAACCCCAATGATGCTCTTAGTTTCCGTAAATAGGTAAACTGATCCGAAACTAAAGTTTAGAGTGTCCCCACCAACTCTCCAAGAGCTGAGGTGTTCCCATTAATAATTTAAATTATCACGGAAATCAAAAGATATGGTTTGCCTTTGCCTACCAAAAACGAAGAAAATCATTTATCAAATTTATATAAAGAAATGACATAAACGCCGCCTCAATTCTGCTAATGAGTCATCCTTTTTTAAGTTTGCGTAAATTAATGACATTTTCTTGTCTAAATAGTAAATTAATTAGAAGTTAATACTGGTCGACAAAAAATAATAATAATTAGAAGTTAATACTGAAACTGACGTGGATCAACTTTCACGGCTTACAACTTGTGTTTACTACACAACTCGTTGCCATCCAGTCATCATCTCCTTGTTGTCCTAACGCGCGTGTCCTTTCATTCGCGCATACGCGCGTGTACAGACACCTGATATTGTAAGAATCTTCTGTTAACAGGTTCTGTCCAAAAATAAAATTAGAGTGAATTTGGCTATTGAGAAAACAAAAATTGAGGTGATAAACAGTTAAAATTCCGACAATCTTGCTTATGTTTTCGCTAATGAAATCCAAAATAAATATACATATTTTTATCCTGACGATATTTTATCTGATTATTATGAGACAATTTTTTTCTACGATTTCAAACATTACAAGTTCAACTGATTAATAAAGATATTTAGATACCGCAAAATTGTGTTATTTAAAAATAAATTTTCTTATTTTCAAACTAGTTAAAAAAAATATAAGTATTTTCTTTCTCTATTTCGAGTTTTAAAGTTTTTGCATATAGATTAAAAATCATCTTTTTCTTTTTAATTTTGCAAAACTAAAACATACTTTGTCATGGACTCCAAAATAATTTCACCAATTATAAAACAATCTACAAAATTTAAACAGTAAAAACTTGAAAACATCATTTAAAATAAATAAAATTTGTTATTATGGTAAGTATTTTTACTAGTAAAGAGTCTTTTTATTTATTTTTGGTATAACACAAACATAATCAGAATCATTAGTAAGGTCATGATAACTCAAAAGTTTCTCTCTCTACAAGTTTTCTCTCTCAAAATTTATCTTCAGATCTAGATCCAAAAATTTCAGCTTGTCTCCAAAAATTTCACTGTGCGTGCATTCATGTAAATATTTAGACTTGTTCCGTCCTTTTTCTGCTTTATCTTTCTCCGATATATTCGGTTTTGTATCTCCGGTGAATTCCGGCCTAATTTCCGTTTTGCTCGGTTTTGTTGCTTCACCTTCTGTTCTTAATCTTCTCTTTCAATACACTGGGAAGAGTTTTATTCCGGGTAATAAATCCTATTTCATCTTTGCTTGAATTTTAAATATGTGGAGAGTAAATCTTTACCCATATTGGTATGTGAGGGTCGAGTATCTGGCAGATCTAAAGATTCAAGTTTTGTAGTTGTCCTAATTCAGTTGGTGAAGATTTAGGAGTTTGTCGAGTTGTATGAACTTACTAAAGAGTCAGCTGTCTTAGACAACTAAGGATTTAAATCAAGATGTTTTAAGGATTGTTTCCGGTGATTTAAAGAAGGTGGCACAGGAAGGTTAAGCGGCGGAGAGGTTGGCTTCGATGCGTTAAAGAAAGATGAAGAACAAGTTTCTTAGTTAGCTGACACGTTACCCTTATTAGCCAAATAGTTATGCAAATTGGACTATTAATCTTTTTCTGGGCTAAACTTTGTATAATCTTCTATGGGCTTAACTGATACAAGTCTTAATTTGCCATATCATTTGGGTGTAAATTTGGGTTTCGACGGTTTGTAATTTTTTCTGTTATAATATTATGTGGCCAAAAAAAAAAAAATCAGAATCATTAGTAAGAACCATTTTACTTTATGTCAATGATTGAACTAATTGAGGAGATAAATCTAATCATCATTAAACAATTTAATAAGTTACCCTCTGTAGACAAAAAATTGATTTAAAAAGAGAAGAAGCTAAAGTTGTTTTTGTGTAGAGTCAATTTGTAAAATTGTTGTAGAGAAAGCCGCTCTCTCTCCCTCCTTCTCTTCCTCCTGCTCTTCCACTCTCCTCTCTATCTCCACAGATTCTGATCCGAAGCTCCAGGCAAATTCTTCAGGTAACAAATATTGTAATTTTCAAGATTTTCTTCCTTTAAAATTTTTATGAATGTTGAATAAATTCTCTCCACAACGTATATAAATCTTGAATTCCCCTTAAAATCTTGTCATTCTTCGAAATTCCGACAATCTTTACCTATGTTCTGTATGTTTTTGATCCGAGACTCATTTGTCTGAAGCTTGAATTTTGTTTTTTCTTTTCATTTCTCAAGCCGAACAAATCCTGTTATAGAAACAGAACAGAACAGAACAGAGACTGTTGACTTTAAATGTTGGATCTTGAATCAGTTATTATTCTTCATTCTGTCTGAATTTAGTTTTTCCTCGAATCAATCAGATTTCACAGAAGGAGGATTAGAGACAAAATGAATCACGTACCTTCTGATCAGAGCTTTTACATTGAGAGCGAGGATGAATACGAGAGGAAAGATTACGATGAAGAAGAAGAAGAAGATGGTCATAGCCATTCTGATTCCTCTGATGAAAATCATCATCAGACTAAACCTAGCTCTTACACTACTGCTTGGCCTCAGAGTTACAGGTCTACTACCATTTTGGAACAAAATTGAAGTAACTATTCATTTTGATCTTATTCTGTTTTCTTGGTGATATTTGTTGTGTAGGCAATCAATTGATCTTTACAGTAGTGTACCGTCTCCCAATATCGGTTTTCTTGGAAACAATTCGGTGACGAGATTCGGAAGCTCTTTCTTATCTTCTGGATTGATAAGAAGACATACTCCGGAGACACTACCCGGGGTTACAAAACCTTTGTTAGTACCACAAGCAGATGAACAACAACAACCACCACTAAAACACAGACTTAGCTCTCATGGCTTGCTCTCTCCTGTTCCTTCGAGGAGACATTCAATGCGAAAGGATGAGAAATCATCTATGGTGTCTCATGAGGTCCCAATGTCCCGTAATAGCTCATACGGACAAGCTGTACTAAATGGTGAGTTTTATCATAAAATTCATATTTATTATCTTCTTTACTCAAAAGTAGTTTTAAAGAGATTTTTGGCTTGATGAGAGTAGTAACCAACTAACCATAGGAGAGAAAATTGACATTTTCAAGTGATTTTATCAAATCATAATGAAAATATTGTCAACAATCTCTCGTTTAAGAACCTAGATAGTTTTTCTCTAACCATGATATGTAACCTAGTGGTTTATGTTAGTGCCGTCAAGTTTCAAAGACTGCATAATGCATGTTCTTACAGAAAACCGTCTTTTTCCTGCTTTTGAAGATGATTGTCAAGAAAAGTACAAAATAGAAATCAACTCTGTTGTCATATAGCACATGTACCACATGTACCAAAACTGTTTAGACCAGACACGTCTAGATTCAAAGAACATGATTGAGCTCTTAGTTAACTTATGATATTCTTCTTGTATAACATGTGGGGCATGTGCAGGATTAAACGTTCTGTGTGGAGTTGGAATACTTTCGACTCCTTATGCTGCCAAAGAAGGAGGATGGTTGGGACTAATGATACTATTTATATATGGTCTTCTTTCTTTCTACACTGGGATTCTCCTCCGTTACTGCCTCGACAGTGAGTCTGACCTCGAGACCTACCCCGACATTGGCCAAGCCGCGTTTGGTACTACCGGACGTATTTTCGTGTCGGTAAGGGACTAAATTTCTCTCAAAACTCCTCCCCCTTATAGTAAAGTTAAGGACCACAAAGACGAAAAAAAAAATGAGTTAGAAAACTGAATGAAGTATATACAAGATTCTCCACAAAAAGAGAATTGCCTTTTGGCCTTTGAACAAATCGAACAATTCAAAAGCCAAGGACAACAAATATCTCCCTTTTGTATCTTATGACCAAATTGCTATCACACTTGTGTCGAATCAACTAGGTTGGTATCAGAAGTCAATGAGTTTGAATCTACTCTACTAATAAATTTCATTAGCAAAAGAAAAACATTTAATAGTGGAATTTGATATCATTAGTGTTCATTTTATACTAATCTTTTTTGTTTATTTATGTATTGCAGATTGTACTCTACTTGGAGCTATACGTAAGTACTTCTTGCTTTCTTCCACCAATTGACTTTAGTTTATATTTAATACTCTTTTTCTGTCAAGAGAAGTAGATAATCAAAAAGATTCCAAGTGGTGTTTAAAAAGGACACAAGAGATCTTATGTAAGTAGAATCCGTGACCTCATGTTGTGGAACACGTTACCAGAGGGACCCATAGATTCACCCACTAGCTCATTCTAGATTTGGCACTATCTGAAGCTGTCTTAAACCTTTTCTCATTTCTTAACTTCCTAAAGCTGCTTTTGACGACACTAAGTCAGCAAAGATATATTTTTAGATGGAAGCTTCTTTAAAGCTACCTGGGTCAAATGATTAGTTCAGTAGTGAATCCCTAACACTTTAGTTTAGATGTGGAACTTCTTCTTGTATTAAAGTTTACATAATCTTTTGTTATCCATAGAGTTAAAACGGGTCACATTACATACAGATAATACTTTAACAGAAGTTAGTATATGATGTTGATACATCTAGGGAGTTACATATATGTTTGTATTCTGTTTTGCAGGCGTGCTGTGTGGAATATATAATATTGGAGAGTGATAATTTGTCTTCGTTGTACCCAAATGCTGCCTTAAACATTGGAGGATTTGAGTTAGATGCGCGTCATCTATTTGCATTGCTAACTACTCTCGCTGTTCTCCCTACCGTTTGGCTCAGAGATCTCAGCATACTGAGTTACATCTCAGGTGTGATTTTGTTTGCATTCTGATTAAATTAGTTGAGTGTCTCAATAAATCAGTCTAAATATGCTCCTGACATTACTATTTTGTTAAAAAACATTCAGCTGGAGGAGTGATTGCGTCGGTGCTAGTGGTTTTGTGTTTGTTTTGGATTGGTTTGGTAGATGAAGTTGGTATTCACAGCAAAGGAACTACACTGAACTTGGCAACTTTACCGGTAGCTATAGGGCTCTACGGTTACTGCTACTCAGGACATGCTGTTTTTCCCAATATCTATACTTCTATGGCGAAACCAACTCAATACCCTGCTGTTCTCTTGACATGGTAAGCCTACATTGCTTATGCAAACTTCACCTTTTTATATGAATTCAAGCATTTTGATGCCACAATGATTGATGATATTTTGTCCAGTTTTGGTATATGTACTCTAATGTACGCCAGCGTTGCTGTTATGGGATATACAATGTTTGGAGAATCAACAGCATCACAGTTTACTCTCAACTTGCCTCAAGATTTGGTTGCAACTAAGATTGCTGTGTGGACTACGGTAAGTCGATCAAATATGTTTTTCTTCAACCACTGAATCCTTGTTGGTGATGAGTAAATAGGAACTAAAACTGTTTTGTTTTAATCGTTTTTCGCAGGTGGTTAATCCATTCACCAAATATCCTTTCCAAGAAAACATTCAGAAATAGTTCTTTTACTGTTAACTTCAATAAAACTGTCTAAAATTCATCATCTTTGTGTGTCCCCTTAACAAAAGAAAGCACATATGCTTTGACTTTATCTCCAGTAGCAATGAGTCTTGAGGAGTTGATACCATCAAGACATACGAGGTCACATTGGTACGCTATCGGCATTAGAACCGCTTTGGTCTTCTCTACTCTTTTTGTTGGTCTTTCAATTCCCTTTTTTGGTAAGATTCTCTCTACGATTTTGGTGTTTTCTTCAGAATATATCATACTTTCACTAATGTTGAATCCTTAAAATCTTACAGGTCTGGTCATGTCACTGATTGGATCATTGTTGACAATGCTCGTCGTAAGCTGTCTTTTCCTTTGCTTTAGTAGCCTGACATTAATTTGTGATTTATCTGCAAATAAAGTTATTAATTTTGGAAGTTTAACTTCATGTTTTGTTTCGTGTAGACTCTAATACTTCCACCAGTCTGTTTCTTGAGCATTGTAAAGGGAAAGGTTACCCGGCCACAGGTAATGTTCTTAGTTTCCAACAAAAACATCTCTTTTTTACTTTGGTTCTAATGTTAATAGATTTATCATGAGTTTGACATTGTTTTGGTTGGTTTTGTAGATGATGTTGTGTGTCTTAATCATCATAGTAGGAGCAGTATCCTCAGTCATTGGCTCATACTCAGCTCTCTCCAAGATCGTTGAGAAATTGAGCAGCTGAACATAAAAATCTCTATTCTTTTTATACAGATCTTATACCCATTTTGTCTTCTTGGGAACATTTGTTTTCTTCTCTCTTTTTTTCTCTCCTATAGCAAATTCAATCTTGCACATTCACAGTTTTTTGTAATATTTCTGAGTGATGATTTGTACTTTTACTCGGGTTTGAAACACATACACATCGATACTGTCTTTAATCAATAAAGACTGGTGACTACAAGTCATGTTTCGAAATCCAAATCCAAATCTTTCTCTACAACAACTTCATTCGAAACCCGGTAACTACTACCTCTTCTACTCTTGAGAATCGCCTCTGAATTCTTCACCAACTGAATATACTTCTTCCTAATACCTAACACAGGATGAGTTTCCACACTAGCTTTATCCCTATAAGGCTCTCTAAGAATAGCTGTACAAGTCTTGTTCTTCATAGACAAGTAAAAAATCTGCGGATGTCTCTCAAACGCCTTGTGTACTTTCTGCGGTAACCCGAAATACTTCTTGAGACACAAAAGCTTCTTCCTCTCCGCGGAATGGTCAACAAAGAGACAAAGCAACTCGTGAAAAAACGCAACAACTCTCTTCTCTGCAACATCACTACTCGGATCCAAACACGAATAATCATCATACGGAGATACATAAGGAAGGTTCTGAAACTCTTTTAACCAATCCTCAATCTTGACTCTCAATCTACAACCTCTAGATGGAAACAGAGGAAACCCAATCACAGAATCCAATACTTGATTCTTCTGTAACACAGACAAAACCTTGTCTCCTCCATTACATTCCACAGCTAAACCCTTAACCCCATCTTCCATATCGACAAACCGAAACGAAGAATCGAGAAGCTGATGATAGTCCTCAGGTAAACCCAAATACCATTTCATTCCTTGAACTATACTAACTGGCAAAACCTTATCTTTACTCATCAATATAAACTTCTTCAACCTAAATCTCAAATCATCAGAATGAGTCTCATAAACTAGTCTCTCTAATCTATCTAGCTCTGTAGCTTCTGGTGTTAATCTAAACCAAGGGAGATTATACTCTGGACCGACGAATTCTTCGAAAACCGAAGGGAACTGTCTCAAGAACTTTGCGATTTTGGTTGAGACATCGAACTGGAGAGTCTTCTTGGAGATTAAGGAGATTGGGATGGATTGGTTTGGGTTTTGGGTGATGCAGTTTTTGAGGGAGATGATGGATTTGAGCTGAGGGGAACGCAGGATGTGTTCGATGTTGTCGAAGTAATGGTCTTTCTTCCATTTCATGTAGACGTCGACGTAGGTGCGTTTCTGGGTTGAGGAGGAAGATAGGGTTTTTAGGGTTTTGGCATGGCGGCTGATTGAGAACATTGTGGAATGGCACAATTGGAAAAAGCTTGATTAAAGGAAGATATGTTGCCGAGATTTAGACAAAGGAACAGGGTTGCGGCGAGGTTAATCGGAGGAACATGATACTGTCCGAAATTTGTGAACAGAGCATGGTACTGTGTAGGTCTGGACATTCAGTTCCTCGGTTTAGTTTCGGTTCGGTTTTTAGCAAAATGGAACCATATAGAACCGAAGCTAAATTTTGGTTTGAATCGGTTTAATTCGGGTCCATAATTTGAGGATCCAAATAGGAACCAAAACCAATTTCAGTTTAGTTTGGTTCGGGTAAATACTCGAAAGAACCAAAAGAACCAAGGAACCAAAAACTTATATAAACCGAGGAACATGATAAAGATGTCTGTCTGAAAGTTGTGAACAGAGCATGGTACTGTGTAGGCCTGGACATTTGGTTCCTCGATTCGATTTCGATTCAGTTCTTTGGATTCTCGATTTTTCGATTTCTGACAAAATAGAATTATATAGAATTGAAGCTAAATTTCGATTCCGATCGATTTAGTTTAGGTTTATAATTTGAAAATCCAAATAGAAACCAAAACAAATTTTAATTTAGTTTGGTTCGGTTAAATATTCGAAAGAACCAAAAAAACCAAGGAACCGAACACTTATATCACCTAAATTCTACTAAGTTTTTTTCCTCTCAATTACAAACTATGTATTCTTTCTACTTTGTATACACACCATAAAACAAAGATATGCATTATATCATTACATGGAACAAAGTTTGTAAAATCCATTTCACAAAATTATTTCTCGGATGTTACCATACCAAAACAAAAAACAACACACGAGTTTGAAGTTTCAACAATAAAATACCATAAGAGAGATACAAGATGCCTCACCAAAAAATCCAAAAGAGAGATACAAGAGCCTCACCAAACCAGTACAACAAGTGGAAGTCACCAACAATCTTGTTCTCATAGCTAAAGACATCTTGAAAAATTGAACCTGTTACAAAACACAAAAAAACAGACATATTGTTGTTACATAAGAAAGGCAACAATTCAAGAAGACATAATGTCAAAAAAGAGAAGAAGAAGAAATGTAAAACCTAGAAACATCCAAGAAATAAGACAACACTTAAGAAGATTTGTAGTTTCTCATCCTAATCCAAACTCTGATAAGAAAACGAAGAAGACAAAATTAAAATCTGAAAACTAGAATCTACAAGTGTAAAAATTAGAAACGAATATACCTTTTTGCAACTTGTCTTGTAGCTCTATCTTTGCAAACATCTCCTTAATGCTGATCATGCCTTTATCCCTGATTTTGATCTCACACTTCAACCATTGCTCTGTGCACATGAGAATCTCGATTGAATTATGAGTAAGACAACTCCTATAAGGGTCCAGAATCCTATTACTAGTGTTAAATGCACTATCTGCTGCAACAGAAGACACTTGCATTGCAAGCATATCTCTAGCAATCTCTGATAAAACAGGAAACTTTGGAGTATGCATTCTCCACCAACTAAGCAGATCAAACTCTAGTCTTGGTAAGAGAGGAGGATTATCTACTCATTCCTTCAAGTAAAGCTCCAATTCGTTACTAGCATCATGAATCCTTTTTGCAGTGATAATCTCCATATATATTGTATCCATTCTCTCATAACTAGAGAAGTCATCATCAAAATCACCTGCAAAGTCATCTTCATCTTGTTCTTGTTGTGCATCCTGCGAATTTGATGTCTGAGACTGAGAAGATGCTCCTGCAGATGTTGATGCAGTCTGAGATAATGATGCAATATTCTGTCTAGATGCACACATTGTTGTATTCCTCAAACATTCTTCTTAATACTTGTAAGACAAAATAATAAAGACCTTTCCCAACTACACTGTCTTTCCCATAAAGCCTCTCAAAACACAGCTGTGCAAATTGCATCTTCTTCCGAGGATCAAATACACTAGCTATGATGACAAGCTTATTTATCTCTCTCAATCTAGCCCAGTACTTATCAAACTTAGCTCGCATTGCATTAGCCTTTTCTTGTAATGCCACACTAGTGCTATTGGAAAGCTTAATCAAATTCCTTTCTATTGTGCAAATCTCAACATAACACAAATGTGCATTCACCCTAGTAGATGCAGAGAAAACTAAAGTGGAATGGTAAAATAGAATCAAGAACTTCACTAACCTCTTTATTTCATCCCAATCTCTTGTCTTTAGTGGCCAAACTCTTTGATTTTTGTTTGTATCCACTTGAAGAAAAAACTTATGATACAGCTTGTCTTCGATTTCCATCTTGTCAAATGCTAATCTAAACTTCAAAGCTCTTGTTAGCATGAGATATGTAGAGTTCCACCGTGTCTTCACATTTAAAGGCAAACTACCTCTTGTCACT
Organism: Aurinia saxatilis; assembly: GCA_900406295.1. Classification (NCBI taxonomy): domain Eukaryota; kingdom Viridiplantae; phylum Streptophyta; class Magnoliopsida; order Brassicales; family Brassicaceae; genus Aurinia; species Aurinia saxatilis. Next base: position 17,559 of record OVAP01002833.1, read on the forward strand.
GATCTCCCAACTTCAACATTATCCTCAAAAGACTTCATTCTCTGTGGAGACGATCTGACATAATGCACCACATTGCGGACAGCCTCAATACTCTTAATTACCTCCTGCAAGCCATCCTTAACCACTAGGTTTATGATGTGAGCAGCACACCTCACATGAATAAACTAGCCATTCAAAACCACAACATCATAGCTTATCTCTTTAAATTTCTCAACAAACTTTGTAAGAGCTAATGTATCAGCAGTGGCATTATCAACAATTATAGTAAAAACCTTCTCAATTTCCCAATCTTCTAGACAGTCTAGAAGACAAGCAGCTATAGTTGACCCCTTATGATCCACTACATACTTAAACCCGATGATAAGCTTCCTAAGTTCCCGGGTACTATCAATGAAATGAGCTGTTATTACCATGTAGCTGCTTTATGTTGTTAGAGCAACCCAAATGTCTGTAGTCAGAGACACCCTTTGCTTGTTTGCTCGAAAGAATTTTTTCATTTCTTCTTTCCTTGCTACAAACATCTTCACAATGGCTCTTGTAGCTGTTCTCCTTGAATGAGGATGGAAACTGTTAGTCTTGCTGCATAAATTTCTCCACCCCACACTCTCAACAAAAGAGAATGGCAACTCACATAGCACAACCAACTGATTTGTGGCTGATACACAAAGTTTTACCCTATGTATTTCTAACTGCAAGTGCAC
>OVAP01002834.1:4768-18256 GCA_900406295.1 Aurinia saxatilis
CACTGATTTTTGTTTGTTAACATGTATTTTAGACAAGGTTTGAGTGGGATCGTACGATTGACAATCTAGTTAAAGCTAACTTCAACCTACTTGCTGCTACGCGACTTAAAGAAATGGTTAGCCTGGCAAAGTCTAACGGATTCAATAAGCCTAATGGAGAAAAACTTGAGTGGATTCTGTCTGATGATTGGAAACTAATGGTGGAATATTGTAGAACTCCACAGGCCAAAGGAAAAAGAGAGAAAGCTCGTTCTTCTCGATTATCTAATCGTGGTGGTATAGGTCCACATTGTCATCGAGCAAGCTCACGCTCTTACGCAAAAGTTCAAGATGTTTTGGTAATTATATATATTATATATATTTCATTCAAATATTCTTAGTTTTTTTCTTACTTTGGTTTAATATTTTGTTTGTAGGAAGCAAACAATGAAGACTCATCCTTCATTGCTGTGATGAAAAAAACACACCAAAAACCTGATGGTACATACGTTGATGAGAGAGCTCGAGTGATTGCTGAAAAATATGATTTACGTGTTCAAGAACTCTTGTCACATATGGAATCCCCCAATGGAGAGAGTTTGACAATTGATAGTCTTACCCTAGAGGAGAAAAATGACATCTATGTTAAGGTAAATCTTAGTCTAGTTAATGATAAACAAATTCAGTAACATGTTCAATTAAATAATTCTGTTTAATGCATGTGGGCATCTTAGAATATATTTAAACGAAGTATGCTCTTATTCATTTTCTATTATTTTCTAGATTGTTGGAATATCAAGACAAGGTGGGATATTTGGACTTGGATCACTTCAAAGTGGTGTTTTAATGTCTGCACATCCTTCATCGGTTTCCCCTGAAGTTACTGAAGAAGAAGGAACGTTAACTCGTCGAGTGGAAGAGTTAGAAACTGAACTACAGCAAAGCCATGAAGAACATGTACTTGTCCAGCAACGTCTTGAAGCGATGGAAAGCGTCTGCTTTCCAACAAGCTCCCATCCATGATTTATTTGGTTATGATGATCTTTCATTCAATTTTGTCTTCAATTTATTTGGTTTTTAGTTTGTTATTTTCTTTTTTATTTTAGACGATATTTATGTATGTTTTCATAACAGGCTATTATGAGAACAATTTTATTTAAATGTTTCCTTATAATTTATTTGCATAATTATCGTATTAATTGCAGTATTACTATATTTTCATTTATTATTAATATTTCAACATAAATAATAATAAAAAATTATATAAAGTAAAAATTAGTGACAAAAAAAATTCTATAGTTGTGACGATAAATTAGTGTAAAATCATGATTGAAACTTAAACTGCNAATTTGAGACCATAATTTCGTCGAAAGTAGTTACAAAATCAATACATTATTATAGTTGCATAATATGACGATTTTGTTACCTTTTTTTTGTTGAAAATTACTACACTTTGGTTACCATTTTGGCTCGCCACAAACTGTGACGAAATGGTTACCAGATGCAACAGCCACAATTGTTGTGACGGTGTTGTTACCAAAAAAAATTTGTGACGATTGTATTGTAACCGTTTAGAAAACGTCCCCAATCAGTCACAACGATTATATTGCTACGAAATATTAGCTATTGTGACAAAAAATACGTAGTAATAAGACATTTTTCTTGTAGTGTATGTTGATCTCTCTATGCCTTCCAATGTACCATAATACCAAGAAAAAAACTCTAGTATGGTTGTTCAAAAAAGTCTACAAAAAATATGATCCAAATTTGCAAAAATCGAGGATACAGAAATTATTGAAGTCGAAATTCCAAAAAGAGCCCATTACAAAGCCGGAGGACACTCGAAAAGGACATGCAAAATAATTTCCTCTGCTGCCCACATCAAGCACACCTAATGTCACAATGTATGCCTCGACATTTGAGATTGGACCCCAACAGTGGCAGAGCTAGAAAACTTTTTGAGGGTGATAACAAAACATAACTTAAAAAGATGATGTCTAAGTTGAGAAAGCAATGTCCAAAAGTACCATATCAATCCATTTCTTAAAATTCTTTTTATAGTCGTTTTATTTTATATACTCAAAAAAAAAATTATAATAACAATAATAATGTAACAAAAGATAATCACTTAAAAAGTGATCATATGATTTTATAGTGTGGTCTTTACAATCTTAAACTAACTTAAAATCCTATATTTTAAAGATGTTTCTTAGCTTCTATCATCATTTGCGCTAGATTTCCAAAACTTCTCGAATCAATAGTTTTTACATTTTTTCGTACATAATTGATATAAATATTAAATTAATGTTGAGGAGAAATGCAGTCCATAAAACTGAAATCTTAAAAAAAATTTACTTTTTGTTTTTCTCTGTTATGCATAATTAGAATTAATCTTAATTAATTTACCAATTTTCTTGATTACCATTTAAGAGAGTCAATTTTTATTTTATATTGTGGTCATTATGAATTTGGTAAGGAGATTAACATTAAATAAAAAATTATGGTGGTCAGCCGACCACCCTCTCATATTAGAGTCTCCACCATTGTGTTTACTTCTTTCTTGATTCGCCTGATTTATTGCTGTAATGATGTTCGTGTTGATGTCCTTGCAAAAGGAGTAAGGACATGAGGTTTCTGTTTTTCCCACATTTGTAACTCATTTTGAAATTGGTCCCCACTTAGCCTGAGCCAGTCGCCAATTTAAGTTATAAAGATTTTTCAGTGAAAAAAAGAAATTAGTCAAGATTATATATACCATTTACTCAAGATCACTCAGTTTAAAGTCAACTGATTTAAAGCTTTCACAGCATCTCTAAAATGACTATTTTAAAACATGGAAATAGTGGAGAGGGACTAGAATTTGGTGAGATATAAATGTGTTTTAAGACAAAGCGAAAGGGTGTTTAGAGACATTATTAATACTCATACAACATGTTCGCGAAGACAGAGGTATGGGTGCTCGCGTTTGAAGACTTTCAACTTTGACTCCTAAATTTAAATATTCACTGAATAAAAAATGGATTCAAAAATAAATAGAAATGTGAATAACAATTTGAATAAAGCTCTAAAATCAAGTACACACGTTTGGGAACTAAAAAAAGGGGAAACAAAACAATTTGAGTCAACCAAAAAATTGAAGAGACAAAATGGGTATAAACCGAGGAAACTTGGCTCTTTGTGATCTCATTGATTTTGATGTATTCATAGTCTTTGCCCTATTGTTCGATCTGGTTTAGAGTCGGTAGCACAACAAATTGAAATTTTTAGTGTGAAAGTGATATATAACTACGAATGTTTATATGGTCAAACATTATATTCCATCTATTTTCGCATAATATTAGAAATTCAACTATATTCTTAAGAAAGAAAAAAAATTCATAATGTATTATTAGATTTGAAGTAAAATTAAATATTTATGTTTATTGAACTTGAAAATATTGAAAAAAACATCTTTTAGACAAATACTTAGATAGTGAATGAAAAATACAGGTAATTTAACCGTATATCAGAATTTATCGTATTTCACTATTTATTTTACAATACATTTTATAATGTTTTATATTAATCGTAATTATTATATAATGCATTTTTACTATACAAATCGTACTACATTTTTATTCCCATATTACCATTCGAAATCTTACTAGAAAGAAGTTTGATTGAATAACACTTGCTCGATAACTACGTAAAAATACACACACCAATTTACTAAGGTAAGTAGCATCACTTTCATACAATTCTATTTGTCTCGTACGTATTAATTACTATTTGACGGTGTAGTAAATAATTGATCAAATTGATGGTACTTGTAAAGAAAAACTAATAAAGAAAACGAAAGTTTATTAGATAAAAAAAGTAACTTCAACTAGATTTCCCTAAAAGCAAGAAACTATTGATAAATTCTATACTTTGGTATCCGATATTTGCCAAAACCAACAATAAAACGAGAAAAATATATAGGGGAAGTACATTTGACTTTTCAAATATTTCACGCGCCCTCTTGTAAATCTTGCTTCTTTTTTCCTATGTTTTATTATAAGTGAGATTTGAAGGATTCTTTTTTCTTTAAATAATATATTCGTATTTTTATGTAAAATTAATTGTGTGTTTTTTTTTTGTTTTTCGACTGTTTCAGTTTTACATATTATTAGTTAAATTGTTTCAAAATTGATGATAAAATATTTAAAGTTTTTTTAAAATAGAAAATAAATAATTTTAAAATTTTATGTAAATTTTTTCATATTTATATATCGTACTATAGTCATTAGTAATTAATCATTTAAGTCATAAGTGGGTTTCATAAAGTCTTACACTTCTAGTTCTATCTACCCTTTTCAAAATCATTTACAATTGAGGTTTACAGACTTGTTTTATATGAACGTATCAGATGTTATAGATGCATATCATTGACAAGTATCATCAGTAGAATACAATTTTCAGTAATCAAATTGACAAAATGAAACAAAAAAAATCAAATCAAAATGTGGGATTATAGGCTTAATTCTTACTGGTAATGAGTGGAAATGCCTAATATCCCATATATATACTTTTTGTGATACTTAAAAAATGTGCAAATTGTGACAATCACGTAAGACTTTGAAGATTTTAGGCAATCAATCTCTAAGTAAATTTTTTTCTTGATCTATCCATGATTTGTCTTCTAATGTTTTTAAAGAAATTTGGACTTAATTCACATCGTATCTTTTGTCGATATGTTTTGGATGTGAATGCTTGTGACTGCATCAATTCATTTGCGAGTATGATGTAAATTATCATTTAAAATTATTCAAAGCAACATTTTGACGCAAAAAATATTGTTTTTTTGTAGTATGAACATACGGAAGATTATGTTCACATCCTAACTGATCCCGCAAAAACATATAGAAAACAAATCAAGAGGGCTGCAAGAGTGATTGTAGTGAAATGTTTTGGCATGGGAGAAATACATGTAAGATTCATAGTTAGAGATAAAATATATCCTATTTGGAATCTTACAAGTGTGTCACGTATTGCCACACACCAAAAAATATAGGATCCAAATTAAAGGAGAGAAAGTATAAACTAGAAATGAATCTCCGTCTCGCAAGATTTGTATATATAGCATCATATTCATGAGAAATTATTCCTATAATGATGATAAGTATATATTGAATAGTTTGGATCCTTGCACGAGTGAAATTGAACTTGAAGTTCAATGGATAATTGTTTAGAATATGTAGCAAACCAAATGCTATAATCACTTTTCAATATGAAGAGAATATTGGCATCCAATATTCCAGATGAAAAAATGTTGAGATAAAAATAAGTCTTCTTGAATAATAACTTTTCATTGTCATTGAGTCAAAGGCACGTCGTGGACGTGGTATGCCATTTGGATCCAACGAACGAAAACAAAATTCATGATACTCTTGTAGAGCTCATTGGTACAGATAATCATGGAAAGTTGAAAATAAAAGATTAACCAAAACTGAAAGAGACAATCAAGTTTGGATCAAATCCATTTGAAAAACAAAGAATCTTTGGAGCAGTAGTCCAAACATCTAATGGTACTAATTAAGTGGAATACTTTATGAGTGTATGTGCTTAAAACGAATGATCAAAATGAATTTACGACATAAAAATCTGTCTTTGCATAATATATGTTACCCATATAGATGGTATTGATAATGACGAGATATAGTCTCCTGCGAAGGATGCAATATATGTTTAATATGTTTGGCTGTATATGAATGACATAAAGTGTGTTTCATGACTTTGTGACAATATATTTATAAAAGAAATTATGGTTGATGACCATGATGATTACATAAATTTTTTTGAAGGATTTATGATGTCAAAACTGAGTAAATGAAACAAAATTGTGTGAATCAAACAATTTGAACCAATGGGTATATATTGTCACCCATGGATATTTAAATATGTATGCATAAGAGATCATTCTCACTTGTAACGAGAAACCAACGCAATAACAAAGGTTTTGAGCAATAAACTATCTCATTCTATACACCAAGGGTACACCAATGGTAAGTTCTTATTCTTTTTTTTCCTTTTTGGTCACAGGTAAGTTCTTATTCTATAGTTTCACAACAGAACCATAAAAATACGGTTGGTAAGAAAACTAAAACACTAGAGTCATATATAAGTACTTTGTCTTACCTAATTTTGGAGATTTCTATTAATTTATTATATTAATGTGATATTCATTAAAATAAGATTCTTGCAAACATACTATCTTATCAAAAAAAAAAAAAAAGTTTAATTGATATTGGAGTTCTTCAATTGAGATCCCCCAAAAAATAAATGAATTTACAGAAATGTCCAGATAAAGATAAATCTTGTAAACATTTCATAGTTAATCCCATACGTTACCTGTGTCTGTAAGCTTAAAACTTAATTTTGCCATTTCCTGACAGAAATCAGTGGGAATAGAACCTGTTAGAAGAATAGAATAGAAACGTTCAGAGATCTTCGGATTTTAAATAACCATTCTACTATTGTTTATGCTTTTCGAATTTTCATCATAACATTAGAATTTCGATTCACTTGATCAAATGCTATTTTATAATCGAGAATCTTTTGGTTCGCCTCGGTCCTTGTCACTTCAAACAAAGGGTAAATTACGCATTTTATAATTGCAGTTCTGATTCCGTGTCTTTGACGTATAATTGCAGTTCATCCTTTTTAATTTTAATAGACTTTTAAATAAAGTATTTATGATTAAATCAAATAAATAGCAAATATTAAAAAATTTCAAATATTTGTAAATATGAATATCCATTTTTTCATAGCAAATCAAATAATAAAAATAAATATTCGACAAAAACAAATCAAATTACAAATACTAGTTTTGTCGAGGATATCCCATATTATGTGATTACTCCACACAACAAGCTAGATACGGTAAATATTAAAAAAAGACGTAGATTTATACACATCTGTATATATGTTACAGACTTGACATTTTCTACACATCCATATATATGTTACAGACTTGACATTTTCTAGTACTGCTTGCAATTTGAGTATCCAACATGATTTTGATTAAAGAATAATTTTTTTTTTTCAGGAAAAAAGGAATAGATCCTTTTATTATGTATATATAAGTTGGATTCATAAATAATTTCTAAGAAGTTAATTGAACACATCAAATAGGTTTTTCAAAAAATTGCACAAAACTTTTGAATAGTTTGTGTCAACATTGGCGCAAACAATATACACAATACATGTCATGCATGTAGACTCTACATTTGGTACATTGTAGACGCTGTGTAATCGTCTTACGACTGGTATCTAGTCGGTTCAACGGAGATTTCGTTTTTTTTTTTCAACGGACATTTCTTTTTTTTATTAAAACTAGATAATAATATTTGATACAAACTACGATTAGGTCAGTGAAAGAAATACGATTGCGTCATACAATAGTAGACTAGACCAGTCTAGCTAGCTAGCTAACTTATATGTATGTAGGCAGATGCAAAACGTTTCTTTGTTTACATGGGAACAAATGTAACTACTCGTGCATAACTTATTTATTAACAACGACTAAAAAGAGTCCAAACAAAGTAAACTTTATAATATAGGTGGGACGAATATCTCAAGACATTCATCAAAATTTTGTCTAGAGATGCTTTTAAATGCATGGACTTATTACATTTTTGCTTTCAAAACAAACTCTCTCTCTTGATATAATTTGTTTTTCTTTTTTTTTAATGGAAATCAGCAGAAAAGGCGGCTGATCCTTCGGGGTCAGACCCCTGAGAGGGCAGCATATATTTGTGTTCAAATTAAGCAAAGACCTTAACTTCACTCTTACCAACTCTCTTTCTTTCTTTTTCCATTTAGGGTTAAACCTCTTCTCTTTAAACTGGTTTTAATACAGTTTTTTTCAGTCCAACAAGAAGACGTTTTCTAGACTTTCACTAATACTATATGGGAGAGAATAACGAAGAAGCTAAGAAAATGGAAGGTGTGTTGTTGCCTGGATTTAGGTTTCATCCAACTGACGAAGAGCTCGTGAGTTTCTATTTGAAGCGGAAGGTTGAGCATCGTCCACTCTCCATCAAGCTCATTACACAGCTTGATATCTACAAATATGACCCTTGGGATCTACCAAGTACTTCTTCCATCTTTCTCTCCCTTTCTTTTCTACTTTTGTATGATTCGAAAACTCCATATATACTAAAAATACTTAGTAATGAAACCATACTATCCAAATAGTTTTACTTCTGTACTATCTCCTCCTTTTCAAAACCCAAGTGAAAGTGAATATATTATTAATATAAACCGTTTGATGAATGTAGAGTTCGCGATGACGGGTGAGAAAGAGTGGTACTTCTACTGTCCAAGAGACAGAAAGTATAGGAACAGTGCGAGGCCGAACCGAGTGACTAGTGCTGGATTCTGGAAAGCCACGGGAACGGACAGGCCGATTTACTCATCGGACGGAAGCAAATGCATTGGTCTAAGGAAGTCACTTGTGTTCTACAAAGGAAGAGCTGCCAAAGGCATTAAGACGGATTGGATGATGCATGAGTTTCGCTTGCCTTCTGATTCTTCACATACTCACTTTGATACTCATCATGTCCCTCCCAACGTAAGCAATATCTCTTTAATAATGTTGTCCATACTATAAGTGGTTAAGCTAGATTAGCGTTTTGACTATATCTTAAGCCGATAAAGATAAAAGGTTTAAATGCAACACTGTTCATACCGACTTCAGTTTATAGTGATGTGTTTAAAGAATCTTATTAGACGTAACTTAATGAATTAGATCATAAATATCATGGTCGCATATGGGCTAAACTGAATAAAATATGTTGAACCAAATGTACTATTTTTTTTTTTTAGTTATTCATATACGTCTTATTTTGTTGACCACTACTAGTCTGGTCTCTTTTCAACTATTTATATGATGTCTAACAAGAAAAAAAAACTATATGCATGATTATATTACTTAGTCTAAATTTATATGAATAATTTATACGTGTGGAAATGCAGGATTCATGGGCTATATGCAGAATATTAAAGAAGGCAAACACAACGGCTAATAGAGCAATCTCTCACTCCTATGTTTCCTCATCACCACAAGACGCAAGCACCGATACAAAACCCTACGAAAATCAATCAAACACACCCAAAATTTCGTCACACGAGATCTTCAAAAATAGTTCTTGCCTCAAATTTTACAATGAAGGTTTGAATGTGACCCAACCGAGTTCGTTTTATGATGAGACAGAAGCTGCAAAGACTAGTACTTGTACAACTAGTGGTCCCTTTTCTTACTCGGATTTCACCTCCTCAGACAGTTCTAGTTCGTGTCTAGACCAACAATACCTAAGAAGCCTCTTGCTTGCCCCACAAGAAACACAGCCACCTCAATTTCCAAAGTTTGTCAGCAACAATGACTTGATCTCATCGTTCCTGCTAAGCATGTCATCTTCACCAAGCTCATCGGTTGTGGGAGAATACGCAAACCACATAGACTCAGATATCAACCTCAACGCAATATGGGCGCCAGAACAGTGTCCTGCTCTTGTTACTCTGCCGCAGGAGTACCATGAGACCGGTTTGGAAGGGAGCATGGTTGGTGGAAGTCAAGATTATCATCATGCTCTGTCTCACTTCTCTTCAACTAATGAGGAACAGAAGCATCACATGTTTCTGGAGAGTATCTATTCCTCGACTAATCACGATCTGCCTGCTTCCTTCTCCATTACTTGATAGGTGTTAATTACAAGATAGTTAGATATATCACCAGAGGCCCAATATTTCATCTGTTCTTGGCCTCTGCTTTTTTTGGATTGTTCTTTCAAATTAGTGTGTTTTCTTTGATATTTTTTGCCTTTTTTATTTGATCAAAATATCAAATACTGAAAAATGGAATATTTCAAGGGCAAATTATTTTGGTCTTCGGATTTTCAAAGAACATGAAGTTGGATTTGGAGAAACTTGTTGAAACTACGGGCATTGGCTAGGCCCTTTCTCCTTTGCCTTATCAATTCAAGGGATACAACTTTATTTTGGCACGATAATTGGACATCCTTAGGACCTTTGATTGACATAACTGGCCCAGTAGAACCACAAATAGACTCATGATTACCACTAATGTCCACGGTATTAGAGATGATTATATTCAGAACGGGTGTTGGGTCTTTCCTAGGGGAAGACACAGAGTTATGAGTCTTCTTCGGGCTTGTTTACCAGTCATTCCTCTTTTTATCATCTTCAGAGCCAGATGTTTTCCTTGAAGGAACACCGATTCAAGGCCTCCAAATATTTTATCCACGGGGTTAAGTTTGCAGAGGTTAAATCCGCCATCACCGGCAGTTCCTTGGCATGGTTTTGTATGGTTTGCTCCCCACATACCTAAGCATGCTTTTCTTTTATGGTTGGTGTTCCTTGATAGAATCACAACCAGAGACAAATTTTGCAGTTGGGATATCTCTATTTCTAGGAACTGTCTGCTTTGTGCAGCCTCTGATGAGACTTCCATGCATTTTTCTTTAAATGTGGGTATGCTAATCAGGTTTGGTCTGCTTTTCACTCATCCATATCTAAACCCACCTCGATTATTTCAGGATATTGCCTTTTGGACATATTCTTCCGCACGTCCCAAGTAACGAAATGTATTATGTAAGTTAGTCTACTTCCTTCGGAGAGAATGTAATGCCAGGTTACACACTCATTAATCCAAATCAACGGATGCTCTACTTCAAAACATCCAAGTCGTCCTCCGTGCCAAACTCTCGGTTTTGGACAGAGACTCGAGACCTTGATCCTCCAGCACACCTTCAAATGCTAAAACATATCTCTATCATTGGTTTTACTTCATACACGGTAGTATTGGGCGTTTCTGGTTATGCAGCTTCACACTCGGTTCTTTTTTTGTGCTTCTTGTAGCTATTCCGTTTTTTTTCTTTTTCCTTCTATGCCTCGTTTTGAAGGTGAAAAAAAAGAAAGAAAAAGAGAATCAGGTTATCAGGCATAAGCCTATGAAGGAACAAAACAAACAAACCATGGCAGACAGCCTTCTTTTGTTTTCACTATTATTTGTTTTTTGTTTTAACAACTATATTTTTGTTTATTATATCGGTTTAAAAATCCATTCAGAGGAGAAGGGTTTACGAAACGGAGTAAATAATCGCGGACTCCATACTAAACCACCGGCCTTAGTATTAAAAACCCAAAAAATATAACCAATACCAAAAATGGAAAACTTGTTCCTAGTTCTTAGAAACTCATCGATCCATACGTACTAAAAAACCTCGCCAATATTCAGAAAAGTTTGTATTCTCTGTCGAATCTAATATATAAAAGACAAGGGGCACTTTCTATGGTGGGACACATGGCCACCCTATCTGATTGACACATGTACTTTTGAATTAACTAAATTAATTTTATTCAATTAATTTTGAAGTAATGTTAAACTTATATTTAAAGATGAGTTAACTCTCTTCTACTTGCCCATAACACTCCTCCATGAATCTCTCTTTAAAATGTTGTGTGGAGTTTTCCAATATACAATTTTAACAACCTATATATTATTTTTTCTCTTTCACAAAGATAAATTTTATAGAATAAATTTGTTTCACAAAGGTGGATATTTAACAAATTTCTATGCATTGATTATTGTAAATTGTAAATTTCTAGACATATTAATTGAACTTTGTTTAAAATAATATATTACTATTAGTATATATGTATTGGAATTTGTTATTTGTTAAATGATAATATATTTAGAGAAATTCCGTAGGATACCACTAAATGATGTTTAGTGGACAAAAATACTATTAGGAAGAAAAAAGTTCATTAAGTACCATTTTTTGCATAAAAGACATAATTGTCCTTTTGTGATTTTCATCTTATTTATAATCAAAATTATTTAATGATTTTACTTCTTTTTTTTTTAAATTCAAATATTTTTTTTCAAAATTTGTTTTCTTCAAAAAAAAAATTTAACTCTTACAGAGAACCCTACAGAAAAAGAAACAAATTCAATATACAAAAGAGAAGGGGCTCTCTCTAGGCAATGACACGTGGCCACTCTATCTAATTCACACATCTCTCCATTTTTTATTTTATCGTTTGGGATTGTAGACTTCTACACTTCTCAATCTCCTTCCGATTCGTCGTCCTCCCTAGAGTTTAAAACAAAACCATGAATTATATCAAGGTGATCTTATAAATCTGCCCACACCCTTTTTATAAACCTATCAAATCGAAATAGGGAGATATGTTTACTCTTGATTGGATTCGAATATTTTTCTGACATGCCAAGAACGATCTCATGAAATTTCACGTTTTTTTGGTAATTTGGGTTCAAAATTTTGAGCTTGATTTTACTATTACAGTTGATTATGGTATGGGGCATGTTTCAATTTTTTGGGTTTTTTTTGTAGGATATCCAAAAGAGGAAAGGATAATATGTTGAATACTCACAGATGTGTCATCTTGGTTTGCAAGGTTAGTTACACATTCATTCAAGGATAATAAGTTACAATTTTGTAATCTTTCCAAATTGAATTCATTTGACTATGTTTGTGTATATCTGAAAGAAATGAATTGTTCCTATATTTCATAAGAAGATCATAACTGGGTTTTTCTTTGTTGGTGGGTGCCTTGAGATTTGTTGATGATAGTCTAAATGCTTTCCCTACGAAACTCCAAAGTTCATTAATATTTAGGTACATGTTAACCATTGATGGTTGTGACTTCCTGATGAGGATTAGTTTTCATCCAAAATATTTCCTTCAAATGCACAGGTCTCGCAGTAGTACTTAGGATCGTATTCACAGAGAAAGGAATTGCTACATTGCAAGCTTATTGGATTCAAATCGAGGTAATATGCATATATGGTTTTTAGGGGTTTTGATCGATCGAATGAGTTGTCGATCGATCGGTCGGAACGATTTTTAATAAAATCTAAGAAACTACTGATGCAAAATGAAAACGGTTTAATGCAATTAATCTAAATGTTGGGAATAAGGTATTTCTCTAGAAACACATGCCGGATTATTCAGATTTGTAAGCAGCCTTTGTATTGAAGTCTTCCTGACTCAATCCCATTCAAGCATAAAGCACATGACCTCAACAAAGGGGCAGTCATGATTTCTACTAAAAGATTGATATGTCAACCATACACATGACTCTCTGGTCGAGATCCCACATGTATATCTTATCATTTACTCGTCAGATCTTCTGCCTAATGGTGTTTTAGCGAAGAGGATCTATTATGAAAAGCTACACGATCAAACTAACAATTCTCAGTTAGTTCTAGTAAATATAAAGTTCTTCAAAATGACTAGCAAACAATCTATCTACCAAACCATGCAACAATGAAAAACCTTGATCCCAACGATCAAATTACTCTAACATAGATGAAAGGACCATGAAGAGCAAAATAACCATGCAATATATAAAAACAGGGGTGCAAATATGATGGGGGTTAAGTTTTCACCAAAAATAATCCTGCAAGCGCACAGACTCTCGCAGTAGTACTTAGGGATCGAA
>OVAP01002835.1:0-18252 GCA_900406295.1 Aurinia saxatilis
GCAATTAATTATGCTGTCGCATCAATTAATTAACCTATGATCTAAATTCAAGTGGCCAACAATGAACTAACATTAAACACAATTTTAGACGAAGAACTACTATGTGATTCCTCTAATAATTATATTAAACTATCAATTCATCATAAACCCTAGAACTACCCTAAGCCTAACAAGCAAACTACTCAGACATATTAATTGAATCAATCAACATGGTCAAAGAAGAAAGCATGAAAAGAGAATTCCAATAAATAAAATAAGAGGGTTCAGAAATTCTTCTCTAACTGGTAGAGTACTGAAATTCTTCTCCCTAAAAGCTCTGGAATAGCCTCCTTGCTTAAGTCTTAATACAATTTTAGATATGAGAAACCTAAACCTAAAAACAAGTATTTATACAGCCAAAACACGATTTGGGCCTTCTGTGAACTTTTAGTAAACTTCTGGACAAAACTGCAGTTTTCCATTTTGATAGGCTTCGGCTGGGCGATTGGTGTCGAGCGACACCAAGGTGGTGTCGATCGACACCCTTAGTGAAATTTCCAAATTTTGCTTCTCTCCGAATTTCTCCATGTGCTCTCTATTTCACTTGATCCATTTTGCTCCATAAATCTTCTAAAAAACTCCAAATTCACCAAATGCATGCTATAACCTGTAAATACTGATAAAGCCTAGAAAAACACCAAAAAGACTCGATAAAACACTTTATATCGTGGCTAAAAACCATAAAATCCTCGATATATCAGTGCTCTAGCCTGAAAATTACCAAAAGAAGGTCTTTGCTGGAAATTGTTTGCGCTAAGATTAGTACCTCTACCATAACTAAATCCTCCTCCTCGGGTATAGGAGTTAAATTGGGATTTTTCTTGGGAAAAATAATGTTGGTCTTGAGGGTTCTCCATGTTAGGATTCCTGTAAGAAAGGTTATTATTTTTTTAATTATTAAAATTTCGGTTTTGAAAATTACCTTGTGTTCCCACGTAGTTTATTTCTTCTTCATAACTGTAATTGACAACGTAAATAAATATCTCCCCAAATGCTATGGTATATATCTGAATTTGTTCTGGAACCTTCTTGACAAAATGGGCTTCGATCGATTGGTGGACCTCTGGTCCGATCGATTGGGCATTCATGTCTTGTGGGCTTCTGGATACTCCTTCAGTAATTTAGGCTTAAATTCTTACTCATGAGGAATAATGACATTATTCCAAACCCATGTGAAAGCTAACTCTCGTGGCTTGATTGTCCTAACTCCTCACTTCATTCCAAAATGAACATTTCCTTCATCCGGGCCTGGACTTCTGATGTTGATTTGTTGGATGTGGTAGAAAATGCCCCTTTGCAACCTAAAATGCATTGTTTTCACATAAACACTTTGCAAATAGAAAAATCTAAAATACGGTAGTTTATGTTTCAAATCAAATAGTTTTTTAGATAAAAAACACTTAAAATTCATATAAAAAAACGGTAAAATATCATCACCATCAGATGCATCAAGGGACTTTATCCCCGAAATGTAGTCGGAGGGATCATCGACGAACACCTAAATGAGTTGGAAAGACCGTCGATGAATCGGAAGGATCCTCGGAAGGATCATTGGACATGGCCGGAGAGCAAGATGAAGCTCGCGTGGCCCGCGAGTAAGGAAGTCCTTGCTTGGCCCGTGGGCCTTGTTCTTCTTGTGGCTCGCGGGCCACGGAAAAGGCGTGGCTCGCGGGCCACGGATAAGGCGTGGCCCGTGAGACTTTGTGGAGACTTGGCTCGCGAGCTACGTCAAGTTGTAGCTCACGAGCCTTGCAATGCTATGGCCTACGGGATGTGTTCAGAGACTTTATCCCCGGAATGTAGTCGGGAGGATCATCGATGAGTCAGAAAGATCATCGATGAATGTCTGGATCGGTCGGAAGGACTATCGACAAGTGCCTAGACAAGTCGGAAGGATCATCGATGGTTCATTGAGGGACACTACCCGTACGAAGATATTCCATCGATCGTCAAAGTGGTCGATGGTATGAACGAATATTCAAGTCGTGGGCCATAGCCGTTAACTGTTTTATGCTATCAATCTTCGGGGGTGGAATCCGACCCCCACAAATGTGATGCCTGAACAAGGAAACCTAGCATTGTTAAAAGAAGCGGTTGAATGCCAAACAAGATGATTCGGCTTCTTGGGATGAGATGACTATTACGATCAAACTTCAGGAGGCTTATAAGGAGGAAGAATGATATTGGAAACAAATA
Source organism: Aurinia saxatilis (assembly GCA_900406295.1). NCBI lineage: Eukaryota > Viridiplantae > Streptophyta > Magnoliopsida > Brassicales > Brassicaceae > Aurinia > Aurinia saxatilis. The sequence continues at coordinate 2,236 of OVAP01002835.1, forward strand.
GGAATCCATGGTTAAAGGAAGGAGATAAGAATACAAAGTTCTTCCATGTGGTAACAAAACAAAGAAGAGCTTGTAACAGGATAACATGGTTGTTAGATCCCAGTGAGACATGGTTTGCGATAGAGAGGGGAATGGAAAAGGTGGCCACGAAATACTTCCAGGGATTGTTCACATCGTCTGCGACAAACGATGCCTACGAGATCATACAAGGGGTCCGGAAAGCACTTTTCACCATGCATCCAGAAAAATCATCGGGCCCGGATGGGATGACAGTTCTCTTTTATCAAAGATTTTGGCCTTTCATTAAGAAAGAGCTGGTCAGTTTGGTCCAAGGTTTTTTTGTACATGCGTTTTTGATAGGCGGCTCAATGAGATAAACATTTTTCTGATCCCAAAAATTGACCACCCAAAAGGCATGGGAGATTTCAGACCAATTAGCTTATGAAATGTTAGCTATAAAATTATTTTTGAAGGTTTTGTGTTTAAGGTGTAAGGGAATATTGCCTATATTGGTCTCCAAAACTCAGTCAGCGTTTGTTTCAGGGAGATTAATCACGGAAAATATTCTGATAGCACATGAAATGTTTCATGGGCTCGGAACAAATCAGGCTTCTTAGAAGGAATTTGTGGCCATCAAAACCGATATGAGTAAAGCATATTATCGTATCGAATGAGATTTTTCTTAAGTGGTGCGTGAAATCAGTTTCTTTTTAGGTTTTACTTAACGGGGATCCAAAAGGTTTGATCTTGCCTGCGAGAGGCTTACAACAAGGGGTACCCTTATCACCGTATATATTCATTCTGTGTACGGAAGTCTAAGTTGCTAATCTAAGGCAGAGTGAGCTAGATAAATCTCTAACGGGGCTCAAAATAGCTAGGGCCAGCCCTGCTATTACGCATATGCTTTTCGCAGGCGATAACCTATTCTTCTGTAAAGCGAATTCAGAAGAATGTGCTCGGATATTGGATCTTTTAGGGACATGAAAAAGCCTTGGGAAAAGTTATAAATTTTGATAAGTCATCAATAATTTTTGGACATAAGGTTCCAGCCGAGGTGCACCAATCTATGCAAAGCATGTTGAGCATTCAGAAGGAAGGAGGGATGGGTAATTATCTTGGAATCCCTGGAAGTTTAGGGGGGTCTAAGGTGCAGATTTTTAATTATGTTAATAAAAATCTTCAGGGTCGGGTGAATGGATGGTCTTCTAGACTACTTTCTAAAGGCGGCAAAGAGGTCATGATTAAATCGGTGGATTGTGCTCTACCCAATCATGTTATGTCATGCTTTAAACTTTCCCAGTCGTTAACTTCAAAGTTAAACACTGCTAATTTTTTGTGGAATTCTAATGAAACCTCTCGTTGTATTTATTGGATTGCATAGAACAAATTATGTCTTTCAAAACGTTGTAGTTATAACATTTCTGGACTATGACTGGCTCATAAGTATCTGCCTTTGTCATCTCGATAAACCCATCCAGCTTGAAAGATGCCTTCATGTGGTTTAAAATGGCAATCATAATTTCAGTTGATAAAACTCTTTGGAGGAGGCTGCCATCGTGAAGGTGTGGGTGAATCAAAACCATGTGGTGTAGGTGCCGTGGGTGATGTCTGTGGACCTTCATACGCATCTGCTTATGTGAGTTGGAGATCCTTTAGCTAATTGTTTCCAAGTCGTTCATATACCAATCGATTTCTACTTTTCTATGTACACTAGAATATCCATAGCGGCAATTGGCATGTTTGGTTAGACAAATCCGTAGCATCAGTCCAATCTAGTATCTTTTGGAACCTCCATTCGAAGCTTTCATTGGGATTATAGTTGAGCTGAGCAAAGGTGAAATATAAGAGCCACGCCAAATAACTTGGACACACAGACAAGCAAAGAAGAAATGATCAATCTTTTCTTTCTGCTTTACATAACATTGTTGGAGCAAATTAAAGAGGAGAGGAAGAAGAAGACGTTAGAGGTTTATGTTTGGAGTTGTCATAGCAAGATTTTAGGAGGTTGATCGTGTCTGAAATAAACCGATTAATTCGGTCAAGTAGAACTAGTCTTATTGCTTAATTGTAGGAGTTATTTGTTTCCATGTAAAGGCTATATAATACATGAATCTCTATTGAATAAATTATCGTATTATTCAGAGAAAAACAGAGCTTTACTTCTGTCAAATTGGTATCAGAACTCCATTGAATAATCTCGACACAGAATGAAGTCGTAGCTTCAAAGTACAAAAGAGAGAGTGAGATGGGAACAAAGTGATGGAGAATTTTCTTCGTGTGAAGGGGCTTTGGAGCATTGTGGAGATCGGCTTCGAAGAACAGCCACCACAACGGTGCTGATAGGGATGATATTTTACCGCTTTTCGATATGAATTTTTGGTGTTTTTAACGAAGAAACTATTTGATTGAAACATATACCACTGGATTTCACATTTCTCTGTTTGCAAAGTGTTTTTGTGAAAACAATGCAGTTTATGTCACAAATAGGCATTTTCTACCAAGTCCAACAATTCAACATCAAAATTCCTGGCCCAGATGAAGAAGATGTTTATTTTGGATTGAACTGAGGAGTTAGGACAATCAAGCCACGTGAGTTAGCTGTCACATGGGCTTGGAATCAAGTCATTAACCCTCAGGAGTAAGAAGTTAAGCCCAAAGTGTCCAGAAGCTCACATGAAATGAAGGCCCAATCGACCGGAGCAGAGGCTCACCGATCGATCGAAGCCCAATATCTCAAGGAAGCTTCGAGAAAAAATTCAGATAAGGACCATTACATTTGGGGAGTTATCAGTATATGCTGGAGATAATCACTGAAGATATTGAATCTTCAAAAAACACGTTTCAGATATCCACCGATCGATTTAAATAATGGTGATCGATCGATTCAGAGAGGGTAATCATAAATATTTGGATTCATATCCAAATCTTCTTCCTGATTCATCTCAACCAACTACTCGACTCTCTCCCCTATAAATACAGACGACTGGAGCCAGAGAGAATCATCAGAAAAACACTCAAAAGCTTCCAGGCATCCAGGCTAAATAGTTTTCAGTTTCTCATTGTTTCTTTGTTTTATTGTTGCTTTGATCATTGCTTCAAGGACGAAGTTTGTAATCTCTGCACTCCAGAGAAGTTATTCTAAACCCTTTCTTATAATAAGCAATTTTCATTGTCATCATGCTTGTTGTTACTATGTTTGAGTAGTCTTTTAGTTAGGAATAAGGTTTTGCTAGGAGGAGTCATGGTTTGATAGATAGGCAATAGGATTGTATAATGATTAGTGTAAAGGCTCACTTTCATATCATATCTTAATATAATCATAGGATAAACCTGCTACTAATACACCACTTAGAGTAAGAGATCCAGAACTTGATACTGAAAGCTTTAGTATTTATAGTTTAGTAGAATTTGATTTCCTGAACTTAATGCCTAGATTAATTGGTTGATCAACCCATATGTTCTCTTTCTGAAAGATATATGTTAGAGTTAACTCGAATACCAATTGAAGTAGACTGGCTAAGCCTGACCATAAGGACAGTCAGTTAATAGTGATTTCAACAATATAGCCTACATTAGGATTTACACTAGTTACTACCCTTAATAATTCAAACTGTGATCCTCTGATGCATTGCTTGACTTCCTATCGCTTTTCTTTGTTTTAGCATTTTCAGGCATTGACTGATCGACCGTATAATCTGCAATCGACCGAAAGGAGTTCCAATCGATCGACAGTGTGAACTGGTCGATCGACCAAAACCACAAACCAACTCATTTTGTTGCTTAGCTCGAGTAAACTTGGACGTGCTACTGTGTACACTCTGCTCCATGTGGATTCGACCCCTAAGTACTACTGCGAGACCTGTGCGCCTGCAACACATATTTTGGGCGAAAGCGAAATCCCCATCAAGTTTTTTGGCGCCGTTGCCGGGGAGTAACGATTGACCACTAGCATAACGAGCAAACTCCAGACTAAGCATTTTTATTTTTCTCTTCACATCTGATTTCCATTCTTTTTCATTTTTAAATATATATAATAGTATGCATAACCCTTTCCATACAATTGCAGGATATGATCTGCCCGGGAGGACCTTTCAAATGCGTTCAGCCTTTAAAACCAGAGAGCCGAGGACAGGAGAGTATCATATCAACACGCAAGTGGTGGCACTGGTGGAAAGAAGTAAGTTCGAGGGCCTAAACTCGGAGCATCCTATGGACCATCTAGACGGTTTTGAAGAAATATGCAGCATCACTCAAGTCGGTGGAATGATGCCTGGAGAACTCAGATGCCGCCAATTTCCTTTCTCACTGAGGAATAAAGCCCTTTGGTGGCTCCGCTCACTCCTAAATGGAACATTCGAAGACTGGGAAGAATGCAAGAATGCATTTGTCAACAAAGTCTTCTCAAGGTCTCGTTCGAATGTCTTCAGAGACCTAATTCAGAGGTTCCAGCAAGGGAGCAATGAAAGATTTCATGAGTCATGGGATCGACTAGAGGTATATATACTAGGCACTACCACATCATGGGTTCAATAATGAAAACATTTTCAGTACATTCTACAGAGGGATTCACATCCGACACCGACATACATTGGACACAGCCAGTAACGGTGACTTCTCAACAGGTAGGCCGCATCAAAAGTCGAACTTATTAGGAACATGGCCGCCAGTGATCAGAACAGCGAAATAGAATTAGCAAGCCAAAGGGACGACTCTTATGTACCAATCGAAGAATTCCAGAAGCTCAAAGACAAGCTCGTCATTTATCGAAAATCAAGACTCACAAGCAGGTTTCCTACAAAGCCTGGAGTCAAGGAACAAAGGAGGTACAAAAGAAGGAACCCACGCAGACGAAACTAAGATCGATAAATCAAGGGTGTCGACCCGACCAGCATAATCTCTGACCGATCGATCGATCCCGAACCCGTACAGTTCGATCCTTTCAACGACTCTATCGACTGCGTCACTGCCCGAATAAATGAGGCGACTTTGCACTACAACAATTCAAATAAAGTAAGCCAATTGATAACTTTTTCAGTAAAATATAGGAAATGGAGAGGAAGTTAATAAAGCAAGTGGACGACAATCTCTCAAAGCTAATGAAGGAAGGAGAAATCTTGACAACGTTACTTTTGAACGGCCGGATCACCCTCCGAGGGAAGATAGCCGAGTCTGGTATACTAAAGTATCCCAACCACCACATCATATAAGAATTACCTTAAGGAACTGTAAATTTTACAAGGAGTCGGAATATCCTAAGGAAACTGATGAATTGCCTTATCCGGTGTCGATAAGCAAGAAGGCTAGATATCCTGATGAATACCCAACCACAGCACAGACAAAGGAGAACACCCCGCAACAGAATGATGAAGTACCTACACATGTTCTGAGGATCCCTTTCCCATGTGCACTCAAGAGCAAAAAGAAGGAAAAAGAGGAGAAGTGATTGAGAGATCTAATAGACCAGCTCGTCATCAATATGCCACTTGTAGAAGCCTGCAACATGATACCTTCTCGTAGAAAGTATCAACAGCATTACCATAGAAAGAGGAGTGATGATGATATCCAAGGAGAGCAGCAGAGCACTACAAGATGGAATGCCAGAAAAGTTAGAGGACCCAAGCTTTGTCTTGTCTTGTACAATCAAGGGAGTAACTTTCCCACGATCTCTGTGTGACCTGGAAGCCAGTGTGAACATGATGCCTCATTCAGTAGCCAAACGCCTCGGGATGAGTGACTTCTAGGAAATTAAAATCATCCTGGTTCTAGCTGACAGATCCACAATACGACCCATTGGAATGCTCGAAGATGTTAAAATATACGTTAGGGGATGCCTTATACTTACTGATTTTATAATCCTAGATTTTGACACAGAACCAAAGGATCCATTAATTCTCGGAAGGCCGTTCCTTGCGACGGCAGGAGCTCTCATCGACGTAAAGGAAGGGACAATGAACCTCATAGTATGAGACATGGTGCTAGACTTTGACGCGAATAGGAGCCTCAAAAACCCGAGGATGGATGGACAGGTATATCATGTTAACACAATTGAAGATGAAATAATGCAGATCTATAGGGATATAAGAGACAATGAACCGGAGGAACACGAAGAGCTCATATCAAAAGAAGTCAACAAACACCATCAAACCATTGAAGAAGGTTTAACTTTTGATCATGAAGATAAATGGGATAGGGTGATCGCTTCGACAACATTATCATACGAAGGATGCGAAAGTGACGTCGACCAGGTTCAATACCCGAACAAAGTGATCGAGCATCCTCTTAATACAGCCGACCCGTGGAACTGGAAGAAATTCCCAAACATTGAACGCAAACCTCTACCACTTGGATTACGGTACGCATATCTTGGAGAAAATTCTACATACCCAGTTATTAGAAATGATAAACTTAATAATGCAAAGCAAGCTTTGCTCCTTAATGAACTAAGAAAATATCGTAAAGCTCTCGGATATTCCTTAGAGGATATACCAGGAATCTCTCTAGATCTTTGCATGCACATGATCCACTTGGAAGATGAATCCAGATCATTAGTGGAGCAGCAGCGGAGGTTAAACCCGAATCTTAAGGATATGGTGAAAAAGGAAATAATGAAACTCCTTGAAGCAGAAATTATCTTTCCGATATCAGATAGCAGTTGGGTCAGTCCTGTCCACGTTGTGCCAAAGAAAGGTGGGATGACGGCCATAAGAATCAATAAAGGAGAGTCCGTAGCAACAAGGATGATCACTACTCAACGTATGTGCATAGACTACAGGAAGCTAAACGCAGCAACACGAAAAGACCATTACCCGCTCCCATTCATCGACCAAATGCTCGAAAGCTTAGCCAATCACAAATACTTTGTTTTCTTGACGGGTATTCTGGTTTCTTTCAGATTCCAATCCACCCCGACGACTACTAAAAGACAAGCTTCACTTGTCCATACGGGACCTATGCATACAAAAGATTTCCCTTCGGCTTATGTAATGCACCGGCAACCTTCCAACGTTGCATGATGTCTATATTCACCGATTTGACAGAAGACATTGTGGAAGTATTCATGGATGATTTCTCAGTTTACGGTAACACGTTCAAATCTTGTCTTCATAATTTGTGTAAAGTACTAAAACGGTGCGAAGACAAACATCTAGTCCTCAACTGGGAAAAGTGTCACTTTATGGTCCAAGAGGGGATAGTCTTGGGCCATAAAATCTCTAAAAAAGGGATAGAGGTGGACAAGGCAAAAATCAAAGTGATGGTGAAACTACAACCCCCCAATAATATGAAAGGTATTCGTAGTTTTTTTGCGACATGCAGGTTTTTACAGAAGATTCATCAAGGATTTTTCTCAGACAGCTCGACCGCTCACCAGGTTATTATGCAAAGATATACCCTTCGACTTTGATGACGAATTCATGGACGCATTTAGAAGAATAAAAGCAGCCCTGATCTGGGCACCAGTAGTTCAACCACCTGACTGGACTCAACCTTTCGAAATTATGTGCGAGGCCGACAACTATGCTGTGGGAGCAGTCTTGGGACAAAAGAAAGACTAGAAGTTTCAAGTCATACATTATGCAAGTAGAACACTGAATGACGCTCAGTGCAGCTACAGGACTACTGAAAAAGAGATGCTAGTTGTGATCTTCGCTTTAGAGAAGTTTCGCCCATACCTAGTCGGTTCGAAAATCATTGTCCACACTGATCACGATACTCTCCGTCATCTGATAAAGAAGAAAGACTCCAAGCTTTGCTTACTGCGATGGGTACTGCTTCTACAAGATTTTGACCTAGCAATAGTAGACAAGAAGGGCACCGACAATGGAGTAGCAGACCATCTTTCCAGAATAAGAATCGATGAAGGGGTGCCCATTTGCGAGGACCTGATGGATGAAAACATAAACAGACTAGAAGTATTTGCAATAGAAGAGCAGCTGCCACTGGTCCCAAGGCATCACATCATGGAGTTGATGTATTGCATTTTATGACTGTTTTCACCTTTGTTTTGCATTCATTTAATCTAGTTTTTGCCTCATTTGTTGATAATTTGTCATGCGTTTGGTTACATTATGCATTTTGGCTTGCAATTAGAACTTAGACTTGCATTCTTGCATTCGCATAGCATACGTGCATGTTTTTTACTTCTTGAGATATTTGGACATGATGAGGACTTGGAATGGATGCATGAATACCAAAGGATGAGCAAACAAACAAAGGACCAAGCAAAGGAGTGAAGAAAAGCCAAGAGTGAAGAAAATGCATTTGGCATCGGGTCACACCCGATGACCCGATGCCAAAAGCACAAAATGGTGTCAAACACACACATTCCATGTGTGCTGACATCGGGTCCTCACCCGATGCCAGGGACCCGATGTCAGCCACATTTTGTTCTTCCCCAAATTTTTGTTGACTTTCGTTAATTTTGTTGACTTTTCAGGGTTTTTCCAATAAATACCCTTTTTGTTGTTTATTTTAGAGAAGCTTTACCAAAAACAAAAACCCTAAGCTCTCTTGTAATCCTCTCAGATCTTGTTCTTAAGATTCACAGATTTGATTTTTTATTTGACAAACTATTATGCCCTTCTTTTCATGTCTTATCTTTCAATTTCTCTTGTTTCCATGGTCATGTGTGAGTATTTTCTTCATTGATTGATGGTTGTGGTAGATTAGAGGGTAATTAGTGGTTGATCTTGTGGATTTGGGTTAGTATTAGGGATTCCTTAAACATCTTGGATATTTAGTGCTGTTTCTTCTTTGATCACTTAGAAATAGATGATAGGCATTTCTCACACCCTCAAGGTGTTTGATGAAATGCTTGAAAGAAACAAATGTTTTTCTGTGTCATCTTAGCCATTGGGAAATGAGTTAAGGTGCTTAGTGGTTTATTGGGCTTGAGTTTTCTTGCTTGGATTTCATTGATTTGACAATTGGAAAATAGTCAAATTAATGACTTTCAAAGGGATTAACAACAAAGGGATTTGGGTTAATCTATAGATTAGTGGTCATTTTCCTAGGATTGTGTTAATTGATTGCAAAGGTAACCTCCACAAGGTCATCTACTAGTTACCCTTGATCGGTATTGCCATTACATATCGATCAATATTTGTCTTAATTGAATTCATAAACCGTTTTAGTTTGTTTAAGTGATCTTGTTTGCTTTTATTGCTTGTCTTGTTTATTGCTTAATAGTTCTCTTAGTTATTGCATGTTTAGGATTGAATTTGAAAACCAAACTCTTTTGATTGCTTTATCTTAATTAGGATTTGATGTGCTTATCGCGTTAATCGTTCTCTCAAGTGGATTGACCCTTAAACTATATTATGACTACTCAAATGAGTTGTGGTTAGCGAAAGATTTTGAACGCTAGACACAAAACGTCTTGTTCAGGAGTCACCCTGGTATAGCCACATTGCAAATTATTTGGCAGCTAACATTGAACCTCCCTTTTTCACAGGATATTGGAAGAAAAAGTTCCTAGAGAAATCTGACGGTATCATTGGGACGAACCTTACCTATACAAGAATTGCTCTGATGGCCTCTTTTGAAGGTGTATTCCAAAAGAAGAAATTCTAAGAATTCTAAAAGGTTGCCACGGTGCAGATTACAGAGGACACTTTGCCACATTCAAAACGGTTTTGAAAGTGCTTCAAGCCGGCTTCTGGTGGCCAACCATGTTTAAGGATGCACATTACATATCCAAATGCGACGCATGCCAAAGAACGGGGAACAGCAGCAAGCGGAACGAAACTCCAAAAATTTTCATTTTAGAAGTCGATGTGTTCGATGTATGGGGGATAGACTTCATGGGATCTTCCCTGCTTCTAGCGGGAAAGAATACATCCTAATAGCGGTTGACTACGTGTCCAAATGGGTGGAAGCAGTAGCAACGGCAACAAATGATCTTGTAGTCATCAAGCTATTCAAGACAATTATCTTCCCACGCTTCGGAGTACCCCAAATGGTGATAAGCAATGGAGGAAAACATTTCATCAATAGAGCTTTCAGTGTACTAATGAAGAAGGACGGGATCAGACACCGCGTTGCCACACCTTATCACCCCCAAACCAATGGTCTAGTTGAGGTGTCAAACAGACAAATCAAGGGTATCCTAGAGAAGACTGTAAACAAATCCAGGTCAGGCTGGTCTAATAAATTCCATAATGCACTATGGGCTTATAGAACGGCTTTTAAAACCCCACTAGGAACCACACCTTACCACTTGGTTTACGGCAAGGCGTGCCATCTTCCAATTGAGCTTGAATACAAAGCAGCATGGGCAATCAAGGAGATGAACTTTTATTACAGGAAGTCCGGTAAAAAACGTCTCACCGCCCTTGTTCACATGGATGAACTCAGACATCTAGCCTACGAGAACGCCAAACTCTACAAAGAAAAGGCAAAATCTTACCATGACAAGAGAATAGTACGACGTAATATCCAGCCGGAAGACCTAGTCCTCCTCTACAACTTTAAAGCACGTCTCTTTCCTGGGAAGCTACGATCTCGTTGGCACGGCCCTTTTATAGTAAAGGATGTCACATCACATGGAGCAATTTTCCTCTAGGGAAAACATGGGACATACTTCACAGTGAATGGCTAGAGGGTAAAACCCCATTTTGCATATGAGAAAAACAAGGTTTCACCCATGATAACCTTTCACAAGCCACCACAAGCGGAGGACTAAAAAATCTTCGGCCATGTCGAGCTAACCGACTGGTACGTTTTAGATTAAGTTTTATTTTTAATGTTTTTGTTCGTGCGTCAGGAAATAAGATTCAAAGATTCAACCAAGAGGATGCAGAATCGATCGACCGCCTTAACAGCAACCATCGATCGCCTGCAGTTCATAAGCTTCATTTCACTATCTCAATAGAGAGCCAGAGGCCACTGATTCGAATCAACTGGTGATCCAGGAGAATGGTGTGCACTTCAACACTAATCGAAAAAAAGTTAAAAATAAGGAGAATCACACTGTGATTCGATCAATTGATGACTGCATCGATCAATGAAGACTCAGAATGATGACCACTTCCTCAAATCAACACGACAGATGATGATATACTGATATCGTCAGGTACAAACCCTCTCCTATTCCCTGTAAAATCCTTTCAATTCTAATAAGACAAAGAAGGTCATTCGATACACTCGAAGACAACGAGGTAAAACCCATCTTCCATTTCTATTTCAATTCCCATTTTGCTCTCACAGCTTGTCAACATCGAGGACGATCTTATTCAAGTCTGGGGGTATTCCTCGTTATCTAACTCGTTTGTTTCTTTTGACGCACTTTTACACCCGTTTTTAAAATAAAATATATTGAGTCAAAAGTGTTTTATTGAGTCAACCCAGGTCTGGAATAAGGACCTTACTCACAACTGGACTGCGGCCTAGTGACAAGACTGCCATGAGGCACTTGTTTCAGAAACTCCATACTCAAGCTTCCCCAGCACATCTCGGTTTGCACGTACTTTAATGAATATGATTTTTGACAATATTTTATTTGAACCTAAACCGGAATATAAATATTTCTTAATGGAGGTATTAGACTAGGAAAACAAATCCATTCAGGACTTCTTATCCACTTTACCACTCTCTTGTTGATCCTGAATGGTCAACTTATCTTGAGTTAATACCACACCCATAAACCTAACCTCTTTTCAAACCCCATGCAGTCTCTTTTCTTTTCTTGTCTTATATGCAGTATGTGTAAAACGGCTAGAGAGATGGACCAACGCAGTTTTCCAATCACTCGTGAAGACTGGCGAAAAAAGCATGCTACGATCTCAATACATGCATGGAGATTCAAAGAGAAGGTTTCAAGACTGATTTCCCTGGTAGTACTTCATCAAAATTAAGGTAAAATTCGTGTCTTGCTATATATGGTGAAAGCTTTAAAAAAAAAAAAAAATCAGAGATCAAAAGATGGAGAAAGGTGGAAAACGTTTAAAGGAGTCCGAAGATGTTCAACAAGACTTTAGATTCCCTTAAAAGAATATAAGTCTGGGAGAAGAACGAGCCGAGTTAAGGAGATAGTGATTGGGGAACTGTGCCATCAAGCGGTCCAATCTCTCTTGCTTTTTTGCAAACATATCGCATTTCTCTTAAGTACGGTAAACCCTAAACACATTAGCCCCACCTTTAAATATTAGCCTCCTCTCATTACACACCTAGCCTGTTTTATCTAGCTGATATTTTCCAGTAAGAAAGCTCACGCAATATAAAGGAATGTAGAAAGTAAGATTTCGGCGCAGTTAGGGTATTTGCAGGTTGAGATTCATGTTGGACCAGTTGGGAGAGTTGTGGCGGAAGTATGAGATGAAAACTTTTGGCAGGATTGTCGAGATGACCATCACGAAGTTGCACCTCTAAGTTGTGGTACAAGTAAGCGAGTTTCTAGCTTTTCAAACTTATTTTTCTTTCTTAGCATATTGTTTGTTCGAGGACGAACAAGGCTAAGTATGGGGGATTTGATAGGGATGATATTTTACCGCTTTTTTATATAACTTTTTGTGTTTTTAACGAAGAAACTATTTGATTTGAAAGATAAACCGCCGGATTTCACATTTCTCTATTTACAAAGTGTTTTTGTGAAAACAATGCATTTTAGGTTACAAATGGGCATTTTCTACCAAGTCCAACAATTCAACATCAGAAGTCCAGGCCCAAATGAAGAAGATGTTTATTTTGGATTGAAGTGAGGAGTTAGAAAAATCAAACCATGTGAGTTAGCTGACACATGGGCTTGGAATCAAGTCATTAGCCCTTAGGAGTAAGAAGTTAAGCCCAAATCATTGAAGGTATGTCAAGAAGCTTGCGTGAAATGAAGGCCCAATCGACCGGAGCAGAGGCCCACCGATCGATCGACGCCCATTATCTCAAGGAAGCTTCGAGAAAAAATTCAGGTAAGGACCGTTACATTTGGGGAGTTATCAGTATATGCTGCAGATAATCACTGAAGATATTGAATCTTCATAAAACAGTATCAGATATCCACCGATCGATTAAAATAATGGCGACTGTTCAATTCAGAGAGGATAATCACAAATATTTGGATTCATATCCAAATCTTCTTCCTGATTCATCTCAACCAACTACTCGACTCTCTCCCCTATAAATACATACGACTGAAGCCAAAGAGAATCATCAGAAAAACACTCAAAAGCTTCCATGCATCCAAGCTAAATAGTTTTCAGTTTCTTATTGTTTCTTCATTTTATTGTTACTTTGATCATTGCTTCAAGGACGAAGTTTGTAATCTTTGCACTCAAGAGAAGCTATTCTAAACCATTTCTTATAATAAGCAATTTTCATTGTCATCATGCTTGCTCTTACTATGTTTGAGTAGTCTTTTAGTTAGAATAAGGTTTTGCTAGAAGGAATCATGGTTTGGTAGATAGGCAATAGGACTGTGGAATGATTAGTTTATAGGCTTACTTTCATATCAGATCTTAATATAATCATAGGATAAGCATGCTACTAATACACCACTTAGAGTAAGAGATCCAGAACTTGATAGTGAAAACTTTACTATTTATAGTTTAGTAGAATTTGATTTCCTGAAATTAATGCCTAGATTAATTAGTTGATCAGCCCATAGGTTCTCTTTCTGAAAAGATATATGTCAGAGTTAACTCGGATACCAATTGAACTAGACTGGTTGAGCCTGACCATAAGGATAGTCAGTTAATAGTGATTTCAACTAAATAGTCTATATTAGGATTTACACTAGTTACTACCCTTAATAATTCAAACTGTGATGCTCTAATCCATTGTCTGACTGCCTAGCGCTTTTTTATCATTGAATCTTCTCACGTTTTATCTGTTTTAGCATTTCCAGACATTGATCGATCGACCGCATAATCTGCAATCGACCGAAAGGTGTTACAATCAATCGACTAGTTCACACTGTCGATCGACCAAAACCACAAACCAACTCATTTTGCTACTTATCTCGAGTGAACTTGTACGTGCTACTGTGTACACCCTGCTCCTTGTGGATTCGACCCCTAAGTACTACTGTGAGACCTGTGCGCTTGCAGGACATATTTTGGGAGAAAACTAAATCCCCATCAGGTGCTGACAANAGAAAACTAAATCCCCATCAGGTGCTGACAACAGAACAAAGACAGCAGCTAGACAGTGCCGAAACCAACGATCATAAGGTCAAACACTACTTCTATCAAAGCATTGATCGTGTGACTTTTGAGCATATCCTTGATAAAAAAAATCTCAAAATCATTTGGCTGTCCATGAAGTCCAAGTTTGGAGGGAATGCTCGAGTGAAGAGATCCATGTTGCAGAAACTCAGAAGGGATTTCGAGGTGTTGGAGATGAAGGAATCCAAAAGCATTAAGAGTACTTCACTCGCGTTTTGGGGATCACTAATCAAATGCGAAGTAATGGAGAACGGATTTCGAGGTGTTGAAGATGAAGGAATCCAAAAGCATTGAAGTACTTCACTCGCGTTTTGGGGATCATGATCAAACGGGGAGCGTGCAAAATCTATCATGATGAATGAGGGTTGATTGCAGAGAGTAATATGAGTACAAACAGAATGTTCATCCTATTTGATCAAACGAAAGAGGTGAAGTGACAAGAATAACTACTAGTCACAGCTCAAGAGATGTCAAAATTGTGGCATGAGCGGTATGGCCACCTTAGTCATCAAGGAATGAAGACACTACAGAGCAAGCAAATCTTACGAGGTCTCCCAAGCTTCGACACACAAAAGTATACATGCTCAGATTGCTTAGTGGGAAAACAACCAAGGAATGTCTTTCCTAAGAAAAGTTCATGGAGAGCTACCGAGGTACTTGAGCTAATACACTTTGATATTTGTGGTCCGATCAGTCCCACCTCCACCATTGGGAAACGATATATTCTCTGTTTTATTGACGATCACAGTAGGAAAGCATGGGTTTTCTTGTTGAAAGAAAAGTCAGAGGCCTTTTAGCAGTTCAAGTTATTTAAAAGAGACAAGTATAAAATGAAGTTGGGAAGAGTATCAAGTGCTTGCGGACAGATAGAAGAGGTGAATACACATCGACGAAATTCAGAGTATTGTAAGGAGGAGGGGATTCGTAGACAACTCACCTCTGCTTACACACCGCAACAGAATGGCATCGCCGAGCGAAAGAACCGCATGGTGATGAACATGGTGAGATCAATGCTCTCCACGAGAAATGTACATAAGATGTTTTGGCAAGATGCAGTCCTATGGACCGTCTATGTCTTGAATCAGTGCCCAACTCATGTGGTCAAAGATGTTACACCACAAGCATGGAGCGGCTCAAAGCCAAGTGTGGAGCACTTTTGTGTATGGGGATGTCTTGCACACACTCATATTCCCGATGTAAAGCGAGGTAAACTCGATGACAAAAGCATAGCATGTGTGTCGATTGGTGTTTCAGAGGAATCAAAAGGGTACAAACTTTATGATCCTACAACAAAAAGGATCATAATAAGTCGGGATGTGGTGTTTGAGGAAACAAAGAGCTGGGATTGGGAAGGAAATCAAAACTCTCTTCCCGAGCCAGAGTTAACATGGAGTGGTGATGAAGAAATATGGGAAGAAGAGGCAAACGGTGATGAGTTTATGGAAGAAGAACCAGAGTAGACTCAACCAGATGCTTAAGTTAATGACGAAGCTCCGGTTGAACAGATTGTTGAAGTCAGGGAGAGAGGAAGAACAAGACGACTTCCATAATATTTGAGAGATTATGTTCACGAGCTTGATGAATCAGAGGAAGAAGATGAGGTTAATATGGTGGAGATCAACACGACTGATCCATCAACGTTTGAAAAAACTGCTGAAACCGTGAAGTGGAGGAAAGCCATGGATGAGGAGATACGATTGATATGCTCAAGTCTGTAGAGAATGAGTTTTTAAGTTCAATAAAACAAAAGCTAGACTATGGGTAATTATTTGGGAAATCTGAAATTCATAAATAAGATATTAATTAGAGGATTATTAAGAACTGTCCTAGAACATAAATCACTAATGTAAAATCAGCCAACTGT
>OVAP01002836.1:0-18247 GCA_900406295.1 Aurinia saxatilis
GGTGATCAACCTCCCACATTTTTTTTCATCAGCGATAAACCTCCACCCGTTACGTGACGATCTCCAAGAACCGCATATTACATAAATTTGCAATGAATCCATCCTAAAAACTCTAAACGAACCCTCTATTCTAAACGAACCCTCTGTTCTAAATGAACCCTCTGTTTTTCGTGGAGAAGAAATAGAAACCGTGACAACAACCCTACAACTCTTGTGGAGAAGAAACCGTAATATGGTTATGGTTTTACCCTAGAAATTTGAAAATAAAAAGCAAAATTTTAATGAATGTATATCACTGTTTTCCCTAAATGAACGAAAGTGTCACTGTCTCACAGGGGCAAGAACAACTCTTATAATAAGTAAAGGTCACGAGTTCAAGCCGTAGGAAGTTCAAACCTTTTTTAAATCCGAATTCTAAGTGAAACTTACAATGTAGAATATGTATTCTAATCGAAGTTTATAATAGAAACCTCTATCCCATATAGAGTGTCTAATGTCTCAATTTCTACAACAATTTTTGAGCCCCCGAACCCGGCACAGCAGAATACGTATTCTGGTCGCAGAATATGACTTCTAAACACATCGTTTCGAAGAATACAAATTCTAAACCTGTTCTAAAACATTGATATTAGGCAGCAGAGCGGAAGGCTTATTCTACAAAACTGAATTTGCAGAATATATATTCTAATCAATCTACACAGAATATGTATCTATATAAAATAACCCAGAAAAATAACCACAACTTTTCATAACCGACGAAAACAAATTAAACTACAATTGACGATGGATATAATGACGAAAAAATCGATCGATGATGGCTATGTATTGTATTACAAGAATCGACCATGTCTATGTGTTAGATATGAAGAACCGACGACAATCGATCATCGTTGGTTTAGGGAAACCGTCGATGGTTTTCCTAAACCATCGGTGGTTTAATTAAAAAAAAATACATATATGAAAAATAATAAAATAATAAAAATAAGACTATATCAGTCATTACATGATACTAGAAACTGAAAGACCTATTTCTAATCAACTAATGATAAAAGGCATATATATATAAACTTTCCCCTTTTTTTAATATAAAACCCAATTCCACTGGATTATCAATCAAATGCTGCAACTGGTTGTAAGTGAAAGGAATAAATCGAATGAGGGAGTAATAATTTAGTGGAATAAAAATGAGCAGAATAATGGTACTTAGAGTAATAAAAGGAACAAAAATAATAATTGCAGAGGAATAAGATTCCTCTCCTAAAAAAGGAGGGCAAAATCTTAGCGTAATCACCCATTTTTCTCTAATTATGTAGGTTTCACTATTACTCTTAGAAAAAAAATTTTACTTGCAAATGGATGATTTTAGCAGAATAGAGAGTAATCATCAATTACTCTGTATTTTATTACTCTAGAATTAGAACCAGTTGCAGCCAAAGCCTATATTGTATATACATTTTCGTGTATGCCTTATTCCAATTTTTACCTTTTTTTTTTTTGTTAAACAGACTTGTGAAAATACCAATCAAATATGATTTTTTTTTCAGTTGTCTATATTTAAACCCATATTATTATCTGATCTGGAAATACTCGTTTTAAATTATCTATGTTTACATTATTGTATTATCCAAATTCTTATTTTAAAGAAAGTTAACATATATCAGAACACTTTTATGTTTAAAATTATCTTATAACAACATTTCAATTTTATTTTATTTAAATTATGATTTATTTAGTTTTAATTTTTTGTTAAGTAGTATATTTGTATATTTTGATGTACTAGATGTTTGAATAATAAATTGAAAGTTTGTGTCTAGATTTAATTTGGTAACAAGTTGGACCAGGTAACTGCAGAGTACATCTTAGGAAGTGCGTCAGAATTTGCCACAAAATGCCATTGTCTAACACAGGATCTGTCACATTGACTTGCACATGGTGTAAAGTTCTTATCATATTAACTTATATATTCACGAGAAATATATATATATATCTTGTCTGTAGAAATTACGGATTTAAAACAGAACGATGTTATGATATTAATTAAGAGGACTTGCGTAGTTATATTCAGTAAATTTTGCATTTGGTTTGCTTCGGATAATTGCAGATTTGATGCACAATTCAGGGTTGAGAGGTTTGCTTCTAGTAATTTAACAAAATCAATGCACATAACTAAAAATATAAAAACAAAATTTGCAAGAAAAATGCCTCATGGCGACACAAATTTGTGGCAAAATTTGCAACAATACTTTTCTTGCAAATTTTGTTATTATATGTTATGTATATATAATTAGGGTTTAGGATTTGAGATATTTACATGTATATATGGTTTATGGTTTAGAGATATTTTTATCTATATATGGTTTTTATTTGTATATATATATACATATATATATATATAGGGTTTTGGATATTTACATGTATATAAGGTTTATCGTTTAAGGATAGTTATATGTCTATATGGTTTAGGGTTTAGAGAAATATATTATCCAAACGGTGCAAAAAAAATATCTAATTCCGCAGCTGGACATGGACGTTTTTGTTTAACTAACTTGCGTTTGGAGTTTTAAGTAGTCTCATTCTGAAATTAGCCATCCAATCATGTTTACTTAGCCGAAAAAGAAACAATCATACAAATAAATCAAGGATCATAGTTTTCAACTTTATTTCCAGTCACTAAAATGACTCAAATAAAACAAAAAAATAATTCAAAAATTAAGCCGAAGAAAAATACAAATATTAATGTATTTTTCTCATATAAACTCAAGCAATATTATCCCAGTGTGTAAGAATCTCGAGTTTGGAAAAGAATGAAAATTTAATACAAAAAACTTACCGGATTTTCCTCAGGGGTGTCGATTGACACTATGATGGTGTCGATCGTAAAAAAAGTTTTAACCGGAAAATACTAAGTAACACAAAACGAGGATTTAGTAAAAAAAAAATTAAATAAATATTCTTATCAGTGAGTAGCCTCTCACTAAACGCTTGTTTACAGTCATTAGCTTGATTGTGTCAGATGTCAAGGCCCGATGGGAACACTAGCAAGGTTCAAATCTATCATGCCGCGAGATGTATGAGTAAATAAGCTGCTTTAGTAGTACTAAATAAATCATTGGTGTGAATCGGAGTTTCAAAAGAAGCATGCATAAAACACGCCCTTGTCATTCCACGACACGCTATAGTGAGCCTCATATTCATAGCTAACGAGGATGATATGAAGGTCTTGTCCCAGAAGTACAAGGAAACTCATGCAAACAAGAATTTATCCCTACCGGCGACATAACAAGTTGTCAAGAAGATTAATCAGGTAGGTCGACAAAGGGCCTTGATTCGGAAGTGCACATAACTACTAGGTGTCGGAGTCGAAATTTACACAACCAAAAACTTGAGAACAAAACTTTTAGGGATCGTCACTTCTCTGGTATGAATCACAAGATACAAACTGGATTGAAAGTGTTTGTTTTATTGATTGATCGAAAGATGGTTTACGTACAAAGATCTCCTGCAGCCGTGAAGTATATGTTATTCTTCCTAGCAAGCGTTTGTAAGATTTGAAAGATGATCTAAAACTACAACCCTAGATCCTAACATATACTCCTTGCAAAACCGCCCTAAGTTGATCTTCTTCTTTTCTATAGCGAACTGTCTTCCTTTTTCTTTGGTGATAAGTTTTAGGACTCTTTCCTAATCATTGTCGATAAACTTCAATCTTTTTTTGATAATGTCTTGATCTTTGCCGACATTCTGATGGGTTTCGTCCTGTACATAAGGAGAAAAAGGGTCCACGACAAAGGTTGGGCCGAGAGTTGCGATGGAGAGTTTCGGCCCGCAAATTGCAAGTTCGTAAAAAATTGTTCGAGCAGCCATCCTACGGAGAGTATTTCGCTAAGGTATATTGTGTCTCGTGCCTCACGGGATGCGAGATGTGATGAAGGTGATTCCTCGCGCCCCGTGGGATGCGAGATGTGCTCAATGAATAATCCACACTCTTACAAAGGCGCGGATTGTAAATCGAGAAACTTCAATGCGCCCGCGGGGCCCGAGATGCAAGTGAGGAAGCTTCTCGCAGTCCGTGGGGTGCGGGTTGTGGTTTGAGAAAGCTTCAAAGTGCTGGTTGTGAGATGTAGCTGTCCAAGCTCCTCGTGCCACGTTGGGGCGCGAGATATGATCGGAGAAGCTTCGGGGTGCGGCTCTCATTCAAACTATTATGTTTGGAACTCAAATTTAATTAAAGGAATTTCAAAAATGCATTTTTTGCTCTAGTACTTTCAAAAATACTCTTTTGATCTATTTTTTGAATGTATCAATTTTATCTAAATTATCATTTTTAATATTTTAAAATATTTTAGAATGTTTAATAGGGTTTTAACCCTTAATAATTTATAAACTCCTAAAGATATAAACCTTAAATCTTAAACCCAAATAGTTATTTTAAATAATAAACCAGAAACCTATAAGGTTTTAACCCTAAACCATTAAACTTCAATCAACTCTAAATATATATATATTTTTTTAAATTTTTTGAAAATTGGTATATATAAAATGACATTTCTTAAAGTTTATATATTTAATTTGAGTTTATGTTGAAGCTAGAGAACATATTATTATTTTCTCATTCAAAAGTAAAATGTTTTATTTGTTGGATTTAAAACCTTTTTCTTACAATATAGTTTCAGATTTAAGATTTGATATCTTGAATTAAGAGTGCATATATATGGTGTTATGCTAAAATATTAAATATAATAATATGATATTATAATCTGTTTCTGTTATGAGAATATGATAATGACATGTGTTTTATTCATAACCACAAATCTGTATTTTTAAAAAGTTTTCTGTTTTGAAAATTCCAAACTATGAAAGATGGAAAAAAGAAATCTATATTCTTTTGATAGGATTTACAGATTTAATTAATGGAATATAAGCTAAACAAATAAATAATGTAAAAATAGTTTAATATATTATTTCTCTTCAAAATTTGATAAATGAGTGGATGAGGACCCAATTCACAAGTCAAACGGCAAATTATTTACTCACTATATTATAGATTTTAATTGATTCTAGTCATAACTTTTTTAAAGTATTTTGGTTAGTCTGCAAATTCACCCTAATTAAAACTAGAAGCATATATAGGGAAAATCTAAGGGGGTGTATTGGATCATGAGTTTGAAATGGTTTGATGTTTAATGAGGTTTTGGAGAGTTTTGATGATTTGAAGAAGTTTTAATGAAATCACTTCAAATTCCACCTAAAACCATATGATTTGAGTATTTACATTTTTAACTAAAAAACTCATCCAAAACACTCTAAAATCACTTAAAACCAAATGATTAAAATATTTCCAATAACACTGAATTTGATGGTATTTGTTAAAATCACTAGTCCAATAACACTGATTTTTAAAAAGTTTTTTAAAATACATATTCCAATAACACTGAATTTACCAAATCACACAAATCACTCCAAATACATGATCCAATACGCCCCCTAACAAAAAAGAGACAAAGGAAACTAGGGCAAAACCGCCACATCCTGCAAGAAATCCATGAATAAAAGTGAATTTATCTTCTTCACCGTCTTATCTTCAACCAAATTTATTTATATAAAAACTAGTATTGGCAACGACAAAGAGAGACATATTTGTGAAATTTAAATCGCGCAATGCAACAAAATTTGAGTTTGAGGCCTGGCGGACGCGGTGGAAACAGGATTTTCGTCCCAAGCTTTGGCTCCTTTTCTGATCTGACCAATGGCGATGGCGCTGGAACTTCGTTCTCCCTCAAGGTAATCCTCTGTTTTCTCCTCCTCTTCGCAATTTCTCCTTACTTTGCGTTCAAACGAGCTGTGCAGTCGAATCGTATTTTGAATCGTAATTTGGATCTTTCGGTTTTTGGATTGTTAGTTTGAGTATAATGTAATATGGCTTCATGTGTAATTGAGGGGTGGAATCCTCTATTTACGTTTTGTTTTGGTTTGATTATCATGTAATGTCTTAATTCTTGGTGGGGCACTTAAGTAATGTGACCTTGCTGTAAACATAGACAGAGATTGATACTTGTGGGCAATTAGGTGTGCGTTCTAATAAGCTTTAGACGCTCATGAAGACCCTACATATATCTTCTGTTTTCTCTCCTTCATCTTTCAACCTCTTTTTACTCTTGAAATTTATGTTTTGTTTCTAGAGTGGAGATTTGCGATTTGATGGTGATGGACCATTGCGGTTTGCCCGACAACACTTGCTTCAACTTAGAGAGGTATTAACTTGAGCTCCCATGTACTTTGTTTATGCCCTGCGACTCACCATTTTTTTCTAAATCACAGTCGGTTCAAGTCTCTGATGAAATTCTGAGACGCAGTAAGGAAATCGCAGCTGAGCTTTTTGGAGAAGAGCAGACATGGGGAGGTCACGCAGCTGAGGGTAAAGTGAGTATTTCCCTTTTCTTTTGCAAAGTTCCTCTGGACTTCCTATGAATCGTCTCTTAAATCCCATTCTTTGTTTTGTCTTATCAGCCATCTAAGCAATCTCCGAATCGTTATTCCGAGCCTGATAACCGTGACTGGCACAGTCGTGCTCCGATTCCAACACCTGGGAAAGAATGGTCAAGGGATGACTCTCGTGAGCCTAAACATAAATCAAATATTGGGTCTAACCAAGGGGTAAGTATACATTACTTTTTTATTTGTGGCATAAATTTACTAGTTCCTGCTTCTTACTTAGCAGAATCTTCTGCTGAAACAGTCTGATCCTCCCCCTGTGCTGGTGAAAGCAGCAGTTCCGTGGTCAGCTAAGAAAGGAACACTTTCAGATAAAGACCGAGTCCTCAAGAGCGTGAAAGGGTATTGTCAACAACAATTTATTAGTCCTTTTAGCTTTAGTGCTTGGTGGTTAGTTGTTCTGTATATTCTGACTGATTAGTTACCAATTTAATTCTCTGCAGTATCCTGAACAAGCTTACCCCTGAGAAGTACGAGCTCCTTAAGGGTCAATTGATCGACTCCGGCATCACTTCTGCAGATATCCTAAAGGTTTCTCAATATTCGTGTTGTAAGTTGTCTGTTGTTGTAGCTTTCTCTCCTTATTTCACTGATTTGCTCTTACCTTTGGTTTCAGGGAGTAATACAGCTAATTTTTGAGAATGCTGTTCTGCAGCCCACATTCTGCGAGATGTATGCTCTTCTGTGCTGTGATATTAATGGGAAGCTCCCTTCATTTCCATCTGAGGAAATTGATGGGAGAGAAATAACTTTCAAACGAGTCCTTTTAAATAATTGCCAAGAGGCATTTGAGGGTGCTGGAAAATTGAAGGACGAAATCAGACAGATGACCAATTCAGAACAAGAAATGGAACGAATGGATAAGGAGAAACTGGCGAAACTCCGGACGCTAGGAAATATCCGTCTGATTGGAGAACTTCTGAAGCAGAAGATGGTGCCTGAAAGGATAGCTCATCATATTGTCCAAGTATGTATGTATGACCCATTATTCTTGTTTGTTACAGCCTATATAGTTAGTTTATTGATATTGAAATTTGGTAACAGGAGCTTTTAGGAGATGACAGTAATTGCCCAGCAGATGGAGATGTAGAGGCTCTCTGCCATTTTTTTATTACCATTGGAAAGCAACTTGATGAGAACCCAAGATCTCAAGATATGAGTGACATCTACTTCCTTCGACTGAAAGATCTAACAATGCACCCTCAGCTAGAGCTTCGTCTCAAATTTATGGTCCAAAACGTCATTGATCTGCGAGCTAACAGATGGGTACCGAGGCGTGAGGAGGTAGGCTTAACGTCCTCTTTCAGATTTTTAATACCAGTCTTTTGTTCTTGATCTGTGCTTATGTCTTGTTGTCATTTTATGTATTTGGCAGGTGAAAGCCAAAAAAATCACTGAAATTCATTCCGAGGCAGAAAAAACTCTTGGGTTGCGCCCAGGTGCAATGGCGGTTATGAGAAACAACAACAACAACCGCGGTGCGGTTTCTGCTGCAGCGGACAATATCTACTCTGGAAACTTGCTTGGACGTCCTGGCTCTAGAGGAATGATGCCGGGCATGCCGGGAACTATGAAGATGGCTATAGATGAAGGCGGCTGGGAAATACCACGGACCCGGTCCGTGCCAAGAGGGAATAGACAGACAGTGCAACAGCCTGGTGCGCGTGTTCAGCCTCCTCCTGTTATCAACAAGTCATTCTCAGTCAACTCAAGGCTTCTTCCCCAAGGCAGTGGAGGCCACCTAAATGGTGGTAGTAGGTCAAGTGCTCTTCTGCAGGGTAACGGTTCTAGCTCAGCTCCTCAAGCCTGTATACCTGTTCCAACTGTTGAGAAGCCTCGAACTCAGCCACAGCCACAGCCACAGCCACAGGAGACTCCTCTAGCTACGACCCTGGACACAGGAGAGCTGGAAAAAAAAACCAAATCGCTTCTTGAAGAGTATTTCAGTGTTCGTTTATTAGATGAGGCGTTGCAGTGCGTCAAGGAACTGAAATCTTCGTCTTATCACCCGGAGCTAGTCAAAGAAGCAGTCTCAATTGGTCTGGAGAAAAATCCTCCTTGCGTTGAACCAATTGTCAAACTCTTGGAACATCTGATCTCCAAAAATGTTTTGACAGGTAAAGACTTGGGGAAGGGTTGCTTGCTATACGGTTCTATTTTGGATGACATTGGAATTGATTTGCCAAAAGCACCAAACAGCTTCGGAGAGATCCTTGGGAAGTTTGTCTCAGCTAAAGTGTCAGACTTTGAGCTAGTCAAAGAGGTTCTCAAGAAGATAGAAGATGAATGGTTCAGAAAAATTGTGCTTGATGCGGTAATAAAGAGCGTTAACGAGAGTCCATCTGGGCAGTCTGTGTTGGATTCGCACGCGGCAGAGGTCGAGGCTTGCTGGAGTTTGCTCGAAAGTAGTTTTCTTTAGCTAAAATGTACATAGGTTCTCGGCGGCTAAGTGTTGAACATTTTCCTGAGTAGTATGGATCATTTTTTTCTATCAATTTTTTGAGTTAATATCATGTTCTTGGATGTAGTTATTTCTCTTTTGTTTATCTTGAGTTTTGAACATTTCAAGATGAGAAAAAGGAATACATTTGTTGATTGTTATTTAGAGCAAGCAAACTTTGCATCAAATAGTTCAACAGAAGTTAATATTCACTTGATTCTCCAAGCTTGTTAATATCCCAAGTTTTCTGTGGAGTAATCAACAAGCTTACTTAAGAGAGATTCATCATACTCTCTTTATTGTATGGTCGTCAAGGCTGCCCATTCATAACCCAGTTATCCATCCAAACCCTTATATTATTACCATTACCAACTGATTTTAACAATCCCTTTCTTAACAATTCTCTACCATGCAGCACACTTCTCCACCCATATGAAGGGAGAATTCCTTCACCACAAACCAAGAAATCTCTGTTTGCAAAGTATCTTCCTTTATACAATCCCACCAGCAAAGAAGTTGGCTCGTTAATTATTCTCCAGGCATGCTTTGCAAGCAAAACTTGATTAAAACCTTTAAGGTCTCTAAATCTTAGACCACCCAAAGCATTTAGTTTACACATCTTTTCCAGGAGACTCAATGTACTTTCTTCTTTTCAGCACTGTTATTCCACCAGAAGTTCGTCGTAGCTGCTGTAATCTTTTGACACTGATACTTTGTCATATTAAAACATGACATAGCATAGACCGGCAAAGCCATCATCACTGATTTCAACAAAATCTCTTTCCCACCTAGAGATAAAGTCTTCGCATACCATCCATTTAACCGCTTAGTAAGCCTCTCCGTACTGAACACAACTAATTATCGTTTTGAACCACTAAAGCTTTCTGATAACCCCAAATAAGTACCATCGCCACCTTCCTTCTCAATTCACAGCAAAGATTTCATCACTTGATGCATATGCGGATCAATATCAGCTCCTGTAATAGCAGATTTTTTAAAATTAATTTCTTGACCTGAGCATATAGTTTTAAGCACTGTAAGAATTCTTCACATTCAGCTAAAGTAGCTCGACACAAAGAAACAAATTATCATTCGTGAATAGAAGATGTAATTATATCGATGGGCAATTCCTATTTAATCTCAATCCGGACAGTTTACCATCAACCTCAGCTTTGTTCATAACATGCACCAATGCCTCCGCACAAGGAATAAAAAGAAACGGCGAAAGAGGATCTCCCTGACGTAAATCTCTCTCCGGCTTCATATTCCCAAATGGTTGACCATTTATAAGAACCGAATATGTGACTGAGCTAACACAAAACATTACCCAATATATCCATTTATCATCAAATCCCATCTGCTTTAGTAATGCCTCTAAGAAAATCCATTCTACACGATCATATGCTTTAGACATGTCAGTTTCAATAGCAAGGTAGTCATTCCGGCAATTTGGATTAGTCTTCAATCCATGAATCATCTCATGAGCTACCATTAGGCTATCCGAAATCAACCGCCCCTCCACAAAAGTGCCTTGTGTACTAGATACTAATGCCAGCAGCACTTGTTTCAATCGATTGCACAAAATCTTTGACACAATCTTGTAAGTCATCGAACAAAGGCTAATAGGTCACAAATCTGTCATCTTATTCAGATTTGGTTTCGTTGGTAATAAGCAAATTTGTGCCATATTCCACTCACTAGGAAACTGTCCCGTTGTAAAGAACTTCATGATTTCTTTCGATACATCTTCTCTTGTAATCCTCCAAGAACTCTGAAAAAAACAGCAGACATACCATCTTTTCCGACTGTACTATCAGTTTTAATACCTCTAACTACAAGCCTTAACTCTCATTTTGTGACAGGCCTTGTAAGCTCGGTGTTCATCCTCGAAGTAACTCGTGCCTGAAATAGTTTTGATGGTACCGTCGGCCTGGTTGTAGTGAAAAGATTTTGAAAGTAGTCAGTCACGACTTTCCCTTTCACATCATCAGTGAAAACCTCATGTCCACCTTCATCCACCATCGAGAAAATCTTGTTCTTCATTCTTCTAGTTTGAACTTGATTAAGGAAAAATCTAGTATTGCTATCTCTTTCCCGAAGCCATCTCTCTTTGCTTTTCAGTTTCCAATATTTGTCTTCTTCAAGATTTGCCTTATGAAATTCTTCACGATAATAAGACATGAGCTGGGCATCTGGAAATTTCTTGATCCCCTTTGTTTTCATAACATAAGACTTCACAATTGACGCACCGTTTGCTGTGAATTGGAATTAACTGTACGTTTCCAGCCTGATAGTTCTCTTCGACAATCTGAAATTCTCTGCATCACGTTACAGTTTGGAAGACCAGAGCTTTTAGTCCATCCTCGTCGGACCACTTCACTTAAACCCGGTTTATGCACGCATCGATTATCAAACCAGAATCTTCCTCGATGAGTAGCATTATCCACCATTAGCCGTTAGAGTTGAAGTCGATGATCAGACTCTCTACATTCAAGATAGTCAGTTTGTGAGAGTGGAAATAACCGAAACCAAGCCGCATTACCAAAAGATCAATCAAGCTGACATTGAGTCCATACAAAATTTCTATAACCTGCCCAAGAAAATTTATACCCACTGCAAGAGAGCTCCTTAATATGACAGCCTCGAATAAAATCTCTAAAGGGATAAACGTATCCTCCTCCTCCTCTCTAAGTGGACCACCAAGCTTATCGTCCTTACTTAGCAGCCCATTGAAATCCCCAGTCAACATCCATGGAGCATCCCTATGTTGTCCAATTTGGAACAATCTTGCCCAAACTGATCTCCTGTGATGCCTAACAGGATCACCATCTACAAAAGTGGCATAATATACTATGATGCCTATTTTAACCCTGACATCAATCCATCTATTATTAGAAGTTAAAACTTCCACGTCATGTGAGTCCTTTCAAAACAATGCTAAACCACCACTAAGACCCACTGGATCCACTAAATAAAGATGGTTATAACTCAACAATCTTTGCTGATTTAACATATAAGCACTAGAGTTTTAGTCTCTATCTACATATTTCCTTAAGGCGTCGAACTGGCCTGGAGTTTCCCAGACCTTGACATTTCCACTGAGCGTCGTCATTGAGCATTGAATGGTTTCTGGATAACCATCAAACCTGAAGAAGATTTCAGAACTTTACCTGGATGTTCTGCCTGAGCCTCTGCTTTCCTTTTACTTGAAACATTTAGGGAGCCCTGCTCATTAAAGAATCCCTTTGCGTGAGATTCCTGAGTTTCACTATGCACCATACCATCCCTTGCTCGTCGTTTCCACGTTTTAACCCCTTCACACGGCTGTTTCTCCATGATAATTGATGATACCACATCATGTTGTTGAATTCCTTCATTATGCTCTTAATTACTCTGAAGCATAGTACTCTCCTCCGGTGTGACATTTTGTGTTCTCACGCTTGCAGCATCCCTATGTCTACCCGATATTTTCTCCTTCTCAGGTAAAGTTACCGACAAAACCAACTCAGAAGTAGAGTCTCCTGCATTACAAATCTTTTCCGTCTCCTCACGATTCTTCTGTCCAGAAGGCTCTGTATTGTCCCAGACAAGCTCAGATTTTCTGGTTATCATACTCGCCTTTAAAGCGGCGTGAATAGCCGACTACTCCTCACTTGGACCCGAAACAGAGTCTCGACCAACCTGATCATCTCCCTGGTCAATACCATCGACCATAATGTCCATAGTTCTCTGTTGCCCCTGTTTCCTGGTCAACAAATCATCTATATCATTTTCCCGGTGATTGTTAGAATTGTCGTCTCTTTCTTGGACCAGGTTTTGTATCCAACGCACTCTAGCATCCCCTTTTATCTTATCGTTGATTTGCAAATACACTCTCATCTCCTGGAGAGTCTTCGAATGAATACGAGACCTCGGACTATACATCTATTCACGGCGCAACACATCATCCGTAGGATCAACCGAACTCTTTCGTGTAATCATGTTATTCTTAACGCGCGACACCATACCCATCTTGTCCTGATCCGTTGTTTGACTCTTTCTTTTTAAATGAACACTTCGAATTATCATGAGATAATTGTTGACATGAGTAGCATTGTTTCCTAATATCTTCAAAATCAAAGAATATGTTCGCGATCTCACCACATGGAAATTTTATCTTCCTAGCTCTTCTAGCCGGTTTTGATACATCAAACAAGACTTTAGCGTGCTCATGTTCAGGAAGTTGAGATTTTGTAAGATCAAATTCAACCTCTGTACCTCTCCAATTACCCGCCCTACTTTATTGAAAAATGTTAAGATGTCGCCCTGTGTATCTTTAATATGATGTGTAACAGTGACATGGCAAAAGTTTCTGAAACCAGAAAATGTTTCTTCACGTGCTTAGACATAGCGGTGGAGATCGAAGCAAGAATAAGAGAAAATCAAGAGGCTGAAGAGATACAATTCACCTGATCTTACCAAAAGTAAAAGCTTCCAAATTTGGTTTATAGTTCACGTTCGAGAGTTCTTCAAAAGGAATATCATCTCCACAGCCTGAATTACTCTTTACCCTTACAAGATATTGGGTAAGGATGTGACTGACGTGCTAAGGAAGAAGATATGTCTCAATTTGTTCGATAAGACAGTCTCCTACCCAGCCACAACGCATGACTTTCCTTGTAGACGTGACAAAAAGAGGATGTTTGAAGAGATACCGGAGAAGAAAAGGAGGCCAAACAGGAGCGAAGAGGATTCATATTCCTTTAACACTCCACCCACAGAACAAAAGCTCAAACAAACCGAGCTAAACGACTTTAAATAGAAGCACTTAGTGGGAGGCACTTATGTTTAAAGTCATTAGCTCGACTTGGTTGTCTGTTAAGTGTCTCAGGAAAGGAATCGAAGAAAAACCTCCAGAAAGCACAAATCGATCGATGTATCACATCAATCGTTCAATTCAGAGTTGTTCTTATAATCGTGTCTCTATTCATCCAGAAAACCATTTTTTTATGGCTCAGCCGATTGGTTTACAACGTGCTTCACGAACAGAACCCAAGTTTCAACATTGATCGAAAAATAAGTAGTCAATCGATCGATGAAAGCTTATTTCAATCGATGAAGCATATGATGAAGAAAAAACTTTCTTGAATCACACGACTGATTGATGCAGTAACCCAAAGCCAATCACTTCGTTATCCAGGTAAACATTTATTTTTTCTGTAAAATCCATTGACCAAAAACCCAAAAAGGTTATTATCCAAGGAACAATAAAACCAAAAAAAAAAAAAAAAAAAACATCCGTTTNATAAAACCAAAAAAAAAAAAAAAAAAGCATCCGTTTGAAGACTAATGGGGGTAACAATTGATATCACTTCTATTTCAATCCTCATTGTCTAACGATTTATTTTCTTTTGGCTATGTTTTTCAAAATTTTCGCTTTTTCAAACGTTTTTCGAGTCAAAACCAGTTTGGGATAAAGACCTTGCTTGATAATTCACTTGTTTTTGTGGCCTAGTGACCATTTTCACAAGGCTTGTTCGAGAAGATCAATTCATAAACCCCATGCTCAAGCTTTCGCAGCAGATTTTTTTTTGCATTTATATTTATGAATTTGATTTCACTTTACTTGGATTTGATCTGATTCCAAAACTTTATTATTAGAGTTATATACAAGGGAAACGAATCCACATCAGAACTTCTTCTTTGCTTCACCACTCTCTTGTTGATCATGAAGGGCCAGCTCATTTTTAGTTGGTACCACACCCACGAACCTAACCTCTTTTCAGCCTCATGTTGTGTATTTTTCTTTCCTGCATATATGGACATATGTGTAAAAACTCTGGAGAGAAGAGACCAACAAAATTTTCCAATCACTTGTGAAGACTGACGAACGAGCATATCAGAGCTTTAAAGACAGATGATGATTCCAAAGAGATTAGTTCATATATTGATTTTCCCCTGGAAAAGTTTGAAAAAACTATGGTAAATTTGTGCCTTATCAGAATGGTGAATTTTTAATTAAAAAAAAAACGTGGTAAACAAAAAAAAAATCATGTTTTTTGATCCATAGTTTTGTATTAAAAAAGTACACAAGGAAAATCAAGGATCATTATGGGAAGAATGAAGACATTTACAGTAGTTCTAGGTGATGTTTGAAGACTTCAGATCCTTAAAAGAATCTAAGTCGGGGAGGAACAAAGTGAAGCCAAGAAGAAAATGATTAGAAACTATGCCATCAAATGGTTAGTTCTTTCTTGCTGTTTTGCATAATATATTGCCTCTCTCGAAGAATATGGTAACCCTAAACACTTTTGAGCTCCACCACTTAAATTAGCCTCCTTATATTACAAACCTAGCGTCGTTTACCTTACCTAATATTCTCTGATAAAAAAACACATACAAATACTTACTGAATGTAGAGAGTCAAATTTTGGTGAAGTTGAGATGCTTGCAGGTTCGGGATCTTGTTGGGTAAGTTGTGAGAGTTGTGGTAGGGAGTATGAAGTGGGAATCTTGGGGCGAGTCTGTACCAATATAATCACGAAGTTACAGCCTCAAGATATATATGGTCACAAGTAAGCGAGTTCATAAACTTTCAAACTTATTTTCCATTCTTTAGCATTGTGTTTTTTCTGGGACGAACAAAGCTATGTCTAGGGAATTTGATAAAGTTATTGTTTTATCGCTTTTTAGTATGTATTGTTTAGTGTTTTTACTAACGAAACCAAATGAATCAAGTATGAAATTGATTTTTTTTCACTTGTTTATGTTCTAAAAGTTTTTTTGAGAAAACCAAAATATTTAGGTACATAAATGGATACTTTTCACGTAGGGCAGCAATCTAACATGAGAAGTATGCGCCCTAAACCTTCATCACATGCCATTTTCTCCTTTCTGTTAGGACGAAGCCCATCAAAACGTCGGCAAATATCAGGCCTTGTCAACAAAAGATTTGAGTCTATCTGCAAGGAAAAGAAAAGAATCGTAAAGTTTATCAACAAGGAAAAGAAAGATGGTTCACGAAAAGAAAAGAAAAGATCAACCTAAGGCGATTTTGTTAGGAGTATATATTAGGATTTCATCGATTCGCTCATGTATATTTTCTCCTTCTGATTTTTATTGTCTCACACAAATTCTTATGATAATTCTGTTCGAATGTTTTCACTATTCTCCTAAAATAATTGACATATTTCTACATCATGATTCCAGATCACGATAGCGAATGGGAGGAGGGATCTTATTATATAAAGTTGAAAGCGCTCTACGTGAGGTTGATATGTGGTAGATACTTAAAATCTTTAATTCGTTCACGTGTCATTAAAAATATTATATTTTCTGTTGTTTATTCTTTCTATCAGAAAAAGGTAAATAATCATTCCACTAAACTATATTTAGACAAATGATAACAAATTCAAAAACGGAAAATATAATAAAAAGACAACAAAACGGAAAACAACCATATCTTAGTAAAAATGTTTTTATCAAAAGTCCAACAAAAAAACAAAATCTTTTTGGGAAATTTTGAAAACTACCACTTGTTAACTACCTTTGTTAAAATAACACTTTTGGAATTTTTTCAAAAATACCATTAATTACCATTACATATGACATTTTTTAAGATTTAGGGCTTTAGGACTTAGGATTTAGTAAAATTATATAGTTTATGATTGATTTAGGGATTCTGGGACTTAAGGCTTAGGGTTAAACTCTTATAAAATTAGGGTTTAATTGTTAGGATTTAGAGTTTAGATTTTAGGGGTAAGGTCTATTAGGAGTGGGAAGACTTTTTTGGGTTTACGATATTAGAGTTTTGGGTTTCTTACCTAAACCTTATATTCTAAGCACTAAACCTTAGATTATGAACCCTGAAACCCTATAAATAATAAATACTTAAAAAAAAAAAATTGGTAAAATAGACACATTTTCAAATGTTAATTTGCGATTGGTGCATTTTTTAAAAACAATATTGGAGAAAAGGGGCATTTAATGTTTATGTATTTTCAAAATGGTAATTTTAGCCTCAAAGTGGTTTGATTTTACAGTGTCGGTTTACATGTTGGTTTGACAATTTCTTTTTTCCTTTAAATTGTTTTAATTGAAATAATTTAATCAAAACTTTTTTAAAGAAAAAAATTATTCTTTAAAGATTTAAATCGATATCAGAAGATCCGAATTTTACCTATCACATTCTCTTCTAACCTAGTTTGTCCAGAGATATCTTTTAGACAAAATGGTGGATGATGATGGTTTTTAAATGATTATTGTGGGAATAAAGGACAAACAAACTAATGAAAAAGATAAAAGAGAGTTAGGTAACGACTTTGAGAAAATCTACTCTTTCTAATGTTTCTATTTTATGGATTCATGTGTTTTTCTGTTTTGTTCATTGCACTGGGGGCGTATTGGATCATGTATTTGGAGTGATTTCGTGTGATTTGACAAATTCAGTGTTATTGGAACATGTATTTTAAAAAACCTTTTAAAAATCAGTGTTATTGGACTAATGATTTTAACAAACACCATCAAATTCAGTGTTATTGGAAATATTTTAATCATTTGGTTTTAAGTGATTTTAGAGTGTTTTGCCTGAGTTTCTTAGTTAAAAATGGAAATACTCAAATCACATGGTTTTAGGTGGAATTTGAAGTGATTTCATTAAAACTCCTTCAAATCATCAAAACTCTCCAAAACCTCATTAAACATCAAACCATTTCAAACTCATGATCTAATACACCCCCTAATTGTTTTGTTTGGAATCGTATAAATTTGATGTTTTTTTGTGATGGAAGGCGAATGGTTTTAGCATGGGTGGACCCACAGCTAGAGGATTCAGGACACGTGCCCCATGCTGTTTTTTATGTTTTCCCTTTTTTTTTTTCATCTGAAATATACTTATATGACACAAAATCCAGTTTACATACAAGGTGATAGAAAAGTGTTATACAGTACCAAAAATCAGTCATCAACAAGCCTTCAATCTTCTTGTACACTTCAATCTTCAAACAGAGTTAAGACTCTCAAACTCAAACACAGTGATAAGCCAAGATGGGGGACCAGTTTGAACATAAGATTGCATTCGATCTTGTTTGGTAACACTCTTGGCTATGAGAGTAGTAGCTCTATTAGATTGATTGTTTTCCACCTCCAAAGTTGAGAATGGAATAGATGTTAAAGCTTGCTTCACTTGTTCTGCTTCCCAAAGAAAAGATGGCCATGCTTTTGGACGAATAACAACTCCCAAGACATCCGGAGCATCCATAGCGAAGACAATGTTACTCAATCTAAGACTGCTAAGACTTTCTATTGCCCAAATAAGACTAAGAAGTTTAGCTTGAG
>OVAP01002837.1:0-15571 GCA_900406295.1 Aurinia saxatilis
GGAAACTGATAGTCCCTAAGTGATTAGGTAGGTCAGATTTTCCATCAAAAGAGATGTTGCAGTCTAGAGAGTTTAGCATGGTGGCCCACGTATAGCTGGTACTTGCCTTCCGCTGAAAGGACTTGATTGCAAACACGGTCTGGGCAATATGGCGACCCTCCCATGATCATGTTGACATACTAACAGGGATGATGCATTGTAGGATGTAGAGATGGATTCATGAGCAGGTAGTTTCCCCCATGAGGTGGGATCACCGTGGATTTGTCGAGATGCAATTGATCCATGAGATTGTCACCTTCAGCCATGTTCATAGTTCTGAGCGTTTCTTCGTGTGGAGCAGTCGATGAGGTCCCCACAGTCGGCGCCAAATTGTGTGGGCAGGAATTCACACATAACCAAAAACTTGTCTAACGGATCTTTTAAGGGATCGTCGACTCTCTTAGTATGAACCGCTCAGAAAGTTAAAGAGAAAGACAAAGAACAAGGTAAGAGAAGTAGGGTCGCTTTATTGATAGCCAAGAGAATTCTCGAATACAAGCTGTTAAGACCTAAGCTATTCAAGAGAGAAGAAGATGATCTAAGACCTACGACCTTAGATTATATATATACCCTAACTGAACCGTCTTCGGGCCCAAGCTCTTTCGTGGGCCACCTTCCATTTCCTGAAGACCTGCTTCCATTCTTCTAGCAGTCTTCTAGATAGTTTCCTTTCTCCTTAGATACTCCGATGATTCTATTCTCGTACCTTCTTGCATGACGGCGCTCAGAACAAACTTTAGGACTTTGTCTTGATGAAAGATGGAAATGGGTCCACGGACCTAAACTGGGCTATCCGGCTAGTTATAGGTATTTCTGGGCCCACAAGATTGTTGAGATAATCTCGTGAGTCGGATGTGTTCTGATGATCACCTCATTAAAAACCTTGGAAAGGAAAACCACTTGGGAGAAACCTTGCCAAGGAAAAAGAGTATGATCACGATGATGAAATGTTCATCGTGGGTCCTTTAGTTCTCAATGGAACTAAGTCATGCAGTTGGACTCACGGGACGCGACATTGCTAAGCGAGCTAAGCTAGCTCGCGGAGTGAAATGTGACTAATCTTGCGGGCCATGATTTAGCCCGTGGACGCTTGAAGAGAGTGACATAGCTCGCGGGCTATGGAGAAGCTTGTCTGTGGGCCATGGGTCGGACATAGCTCCCGGACAATAATGGAGAACTTGTCTGTGGGCCATGACCCGGACATAGCTCCCGTACAAGAATGGAAGGACTTGTTCGTGGGCCGTGGAGCTCGCAGGCCATGGAGAACTTGTCTGTGGGCCATGGCTCGGACGTAGCTCGCATACAAGAATGGTGATCTTGTCTGTGGGCCATGGCCCAAACGCAGCTCGCAAACAAGGATGGAAGGACTCGTCTGTGGGATGTGGAGCTCGTGGGCTATGGAGAGCTTGTCCGTGGGCCATGGCTCATACGTAGCTCGCAGACAAGAATGGAGAGCTTGTATGTGGGCCATGGCCCGGACGTAGCTCGCGTACAAGGATGGAAGGACTTGTTCGTGGGCCGTGGAGCTCACGGGCGATGGAGAGCTCGCCGTGGGCCATGGCCCAGACGTAGCTCGCGGACAAGGATAGAAGGACTCGTCCGTGGGCTGTGGAACTCACGGGCTATGGAGAACTTGTCCGTGGGCCATGGCTCGGACGTAGCTCGCAGGCAATGGAGCACGGACGGTCTCGCGGGCCACGGCAACCATGAAGGTCGCTCACGAGGAAGGCTGGATGGTCTGTGGGCCAGACCAGAATGTAGCTCGCCAGGCATGGAAGGCAGGATGGTCTGTGGGCCCCAGAGAGGTATAGTTTGCATACGAAAATGGTGAGCTTGTCCCGTGGTTGTAACGTGGGATTTGGCTCACAGAACAGTCTTGGCGTGCTCATACGATCATTTGTGGGTCTATTTTGTGTCCGGACGTTCACTTGATCACCGAGAAATCAAGTTGGCTTGTCCATGGTTACTTGGGACCCATGACGGGATTTATCTAGCGCACTGCCTGGTGAGGTATGTCGGGACCCACCAGCAGAATGTCCATACGAACACGGTTTGGACAAGCTTGATCATGGGACCCGTGTAGGTTCAACCGTGCGCACGATCAACTTGTGGGCCGTAGTAGTGTTTTATGGAAAACACTTAGCCGTTTCATGCTATCAATCTTCGGGGGTGGAATCCTACCCCCACACAATATACTTCTACCTTCAGTTGTATCCTAATGTAGGATACATATAAACATCATCATCATCAAAGATATATGATTGTCTCAGAGGTTTTGTGTCTAATGGTATGAAACTCATTTTCAGGTGTGTGTTGTAGCTGAATTCACACCAACCTTTTTGCACACACTATCCAATAACAAAGAATAAGTTATCTCCTCCATGGATAATCGCTTGAATAATAGTGGTACATATGCTATTCTCATGGAATCCAATCATACCCATCTCCATTCTTAACATAGAATGTCCTCCATAATCAAAATGGAAATGTATGCTCATTGTATCCTAAAAAAAAACACGACATTAAACTACTGAAACTACTTAGTACTACTCAGTTGTTCACAGTGTTACAGGACTGGGATCAAACTTTCCAGATTTAAATTCAAGCCTCATATCCTCTACCCACACACGATTCACTACGATTTAACCATTGTATGACATTACTTACCAAATCAAGGTTCTAATCGACCCAGATTAAAGCGGATGCAATGAATAAAAATGAA
Organism: Aurinia saxatilis; assembly: GCA_900406295.1. Lineage (NCBI taxonomy): Eukaryota > Viridiplantae > Streptophyta > Magnoliopsida > Brassicales > Brassicaceae > Aurinia > Aurinia saxatilis. The sequence goes on from OVAP01002837.1 coordinate 2,762, forward strand.
ATCCAATCCCAGTAGAAACACATGGCTTTCGGTATTTTGAGGTTATTCACTTCTATATAAACTCAAATATAGTAAAACCTCACCTCATTTTGGCCTCAGCTTCAACTAATTTGGCTTCAACTTTAATTAATCAAATCTCCAATTCTTCTTCTTTTTTTCAATGGCGTCACGGGAGAAAAAAGACGAAAGGAAGTTTTGTTTTAAAAAATATATATTAAACACAAAAGAAATGGACATTTCGTCATTTCACTCACAATCACCCATCACCTTAAAAATGGGTATATTATATTATTTATCGGTATGCCGATTTGGTAATCAAAGAAAAGGGTATATTATATTTCAGTCATTTTCTATACCCATAAAGAACTTAACTATTCCACCATAATTCCGTGAAACTACGTAATAAGACTGATGGTTTAACTTATTTTAGAAAAAGCCATATTGGAGCTAGAAAAACTTGAAAAATGATTGTTATCACTTTCCAAAAGAAAAATTTATGGAAGCTCTCACAAGATATAGAAGCACATTGTCAATAAATTCAGATTACAATTATTTTCACCCTAACTACTCTACTCTATCCAATCTCGAAAGTAACTTAGCAAATGAGTATCATTTAGAGGAGGAATTTGAGAAAGTAAAAAGCTGAATTCAGTGGCTAAAATTAGGAGATAGGAATTCTAAGTTTTTCCATGCTAAAACTAGACAAAGAAGAAAATTGAATATAGTCAGCATTACTGATGATATAGGCTAAACTCACCTAGATAATCAGCATATTCAGGAAACTATCTTGTCTTACTTTAACACCATTTTCACATCTAAGTGTAGCATTGAAATGGCTGATGTATTAGACAAGAGACAATTGAGAGTTACAACAGACATGAGTGAGGACCTGGTCAAGCCCATAACAGAAGAAGAGGTATCCAGAGTACTTCAATGTAAGCATATATACAAAGCTCCAGGGCCAGACGGATTTACGGCAAGTTTCTATAAAGATAATTGGCCGGTCCTTAAGAAAGTTATGTCTGATTTCTTTAAAGCCTTCTTTGAGGACAATAAACTAGACCCCTTTATTAACCACACTCATCCAACCACTGTTAAAGACTTTAGACCCATAAGCCTCTGTAATTGATACAAAAAGTTTTACCCTATGTATTTCTAACTGCAAGTGCACAACAAATATCAGTTATAGTACTTAAGGATCGAATCCACGAAGACCAAATAAATATGAAAACTAATTAAATAAATTCTAAATTAAAGCAATGATGATGGTTTTGAGTTTAAGTAGCTAAAACAGACAGTAGGTAAATTATGAGGATTTAAATCAATTAAAACAAACGCTAGGCTTTGAGAACTTCAATTAGGAATCAATTTTGGACCTAAATACGAAGGGTGTCAATCGACACTGGTGTGGTGTCAGTATCGATCGACACCAGACGGGCAAAATTCAAGCAAACCTTAACTCTATAACATGAACAATGCAATCAAGCAATCCAACTCTCGCTGAGATTAACTATCTTAGTTTAAATCCTAGTGAGACCAAATCTCTTTGATAAACCCTATGGAATTTAAACTAGCATTAAAAAACCGATTCAATTGTTCACTAGCTATTCTAAACCAAATCTCTATGAAAAAAGATAGCTAGCTCTCTTACGATTAATTCCAGGAATTTATTAGCACTCTCATGCATAATAAATTTCCTATGATCTAGACTCTAGATGACCAACCTAAAGTGTAGCAATAAGAACAACTTAAGAAAAGAGTTAATCAATGGTTCATAAATTAAGCTTAAAGTTAACAGAAAAATCATCCTAATCTAAGAACCCTAAACTTAACTAATAAACTACTCATACATGGCCAAACAGTTCATCATGTAATAATTGAATGAAATCAATAATTATATATAAAAGGGGTTTAAGAAATCTTCTCCTTAAAACTCTCTCTAAAGTAAATTAAAGCATGAGTCAAAACAATGGTCAAAACAAAGTATTTATATGGTCTGTGACGAATTTAGAGAATGGTAAATTTGCAAATCTAATTTTCCATAAGAATTATGAAAATGTTCTTGATCTTGAGATTTAGAGAATATTGGTTGATCATCTGAGGGGTGTCGATCGACATTCCTTGCTGAATTTCCATTTCTTCTTCATTTCCTTTTTTGTGTCTTCAAGCTTCTTCAATTTTTGCTCCATAATTCTTCTAGAATATTTCAAAACTTCAAAACTCTTCCATGCACCTAAAATGACTCTTTTGGACTCTAATAATAACAATTATATATACTCTAAAATATAAATAAGTATATGTTTATTATATTAAAAACCGGTAAAATATGTGATATATCAGTAATGTAGCTTACAAGCTAATTTCTAAGATATATCATAGAAGCTTAAAATGCATTTAGATAGGATTATCTCTAAGAATCAATCTGCCTTTATCCCAAGAAGACTCACCACTGATATTGTTCTAATTGCTCATGAGCTCCTCTATTCTCTGCATACTAAGTAACTTAAGTCTCCCTTTATGGCTTTTAAGCTGGATATTAGTAAGGTTTTTGATATAGTAGAATGGTCTTAGATTAAAATTATTTTGAAGTAATTGGATTTTGCAGATAAATGGTTTAATTGGATAATGAAGTGTATTATTACGGCCAACTACTCACTTTTGATAAATGGAGTACCCTCTGGAAGTATTCAACCTCAAAGAGGCATGATGCAAGGTGATCTTATTTGACCTTACCTATATTTACTTTGTTCTGAAGATTTATTTGCTATGTTACAAGATGGGGTTAATAAGGGTAACATAAATGGTTTTAAGGCTAGTCAAAATGGCCATGCAATTTCCCATATATTGTTTGCATATGAATCATTAAAGTCAATCAAACATAATATCTGAACATTCTGAATATTTTAATAATGTATGGGACAATCTCTTGACATGTCATTGATTTTAAAAAACCAGTGTTATCTTTTGGTAAGGGTGTCCAAGATAGTATAAAAATCAGCTTGCTCTTCAAAATAAGCTAGCATGACCAATCTAACTTTCCCATACTTATATACACATCATCTAGACTTGAGATCTCTCGGGCTCCATGATATATCTCGTATTTTATCGGTTTTTATGATAATAAACATATAAGTATTTATATTTTAGAGTCTATATATTATTATTAGAGTCCAAGTGAGTCAATGGACGAGTTTTGGAGATTTGAAATGATCTAGAAGAATCATGGAGCAAAAATGGAAGCTTGAAGAAAAGAAAAAGGAAACGAAGAAAAAAGGCAAAAACATAGGAGGGTGTCGATCGACATCACCCTGATGTCAATCGACACCAGACAAATCTTTTCATAATTTCCTAAAATCTCAAGATCAAGATTTTTACCAATTCTTTTATGTTAATTCCGTTATTTTAAAATCCGTCTAAAACACTATAAATACTTTTATATAGCCTTTGTTTAAGCTTATACATTAATTTTTTAGAGAGAATTTGTAAGGGAGAGAAGTATCCTTTGAACCCTTTTTCTCATCTTTTTCTTTGATATTCTATGTTATTTTCAATTAATTGCTGGATGTTTTGCTTAGCTATGTCTGAGTAGATCTCTTGTGAGACTTAGGATTCTTAGGGTTTAGATGAAGAATTGATAGCCATATTGTGAATGTAGGTTGAACCTTTAATTCTTCCTTTAGATTAAGTTTAATGCTAGCTCTTGATTGATCACCTATAGTCTAGATCATAGGTTAATTATTATACATGGAAGTGTTAATAATTGCTTGAACAAATCTTAGTAGGAGTAGATTATCTATTCACAAAGGAATTTGGTCTACACAGTTTATGAAGAATTGAACATAAGTTTATTGCATAATTAATCCCTTAGAACTCACAAAGGAATTTGATTTACTAGGGTTTAATTATAGATTGCATGCTCAATGAAAGTTGCTTTGCATTACAATAGGTTTCATGTTTGAGAATTAAGTTGGTACCTATTTTTCCCGTTTGGTTTAAATCGACACCATCAGCAGTGTCGATCGACATTCGACGCGTCTGGTTACTGTTTTGAGTCTAAATCTGAAGTCCCAAAAGCTTAACCCTGCCTTTAATTGTTTAAACCCTCAACTCTATTAGTTATGGCTAGTTAGTCACTTAAAACTTCTGTCCTAAAATTTATTTAAAGTTTATTAATTTAGTTTGCAATTTATTGGTTTTTGTGGATTCGATACCTTATGTACTATAACTGAATTTGCTGTGCACTTGCGTTAGAATACATAGTTTAAAACTTTGTGTATCACTCCAACCTCTGTATTATGAAAAAGGTGAATTTCTTGGTCCATTCTTCTTGGTACACAATATCCTAAACATAAAACTTGTGATTGTAGTGCCATCATTCTTGCTTTGTGATGATTGGAACTCTTTTGTGTGATGATTTATAAGTTTTATTTTTAATGATTTTACAAATCTATCAAATTTAAGTGTTATTAGTGTGATTATTCTTTTCATTTTTACTCATTAAACATGATTTTCAGAATTACGAATGTATATGAGAATTTTAGAATCCTTAAAAATTGGAATCATTGATAAACTTTTTAAATACACAAACTCTTTCAAAATCTTTCTCCCAATAACCCCTAAAACCGAAAGATACCTTGATAATGAAAGAAGCAAGGGTGAAACCTTAGCTTCCTGGGTAAAAAGTAGAAAAAAGTGAAGGCACAAATAAGCGTCGTCGAAACCTGAGAAAATAAAATTTCACTCGGACCAAGGAAGAAAACAGAAGGTGTTTCCTTTACCAGTTGGGCTTTAGTTGGGCTTAAGACCGACCTATTACGTCGTCGCTAAGACTTGTTATGAAAAACAAAATCAATTAAATTTTTGCATCTTCATCCTCCTGCTTGTTCTGCGACTGCGCGATTTCAAGTGTTAGACCGACCAGTTGAGAGAAAAACAAGCTTCTTCGAATCGTAACCTTAGTCTTCAATGGGGGCAAGTTTTCCGTAATTGGGTCTTTCGGCTTTAAGCTTGTTGTTTTAGAATCGTATTCTTCTGGATTTAGGAAGTTACTATGTACAATCCCTAATAATTGTATTTTTTGTGATTTAGGTTGATCCGTTCAAAGCCACGGAAACATTGGAAACCGACAAGGAAACAACAGATAAATTGAAATTTACAGCCCCAGAGAAGAAGTCCCGTCTAGATTTGGATGTAAGGGCGAATGAGAAGAGGGAGAATGCAAAGGCTGATGGGGTCTTTAAGGTTCCCAAGAAGACAACAATGTCTGTTACATCCTCTCTTGATGAAGAAGATAAATCTGATGTCTCTGGATCAGATTATGGAGCACAGAACACTCGACACGACCATTCCGCAAGACGTTATAGAGACAAGTCTTCTACTTCCGACTCTGCACAAGAAAGTACCGTCACTACTGATGTTTCCATGACTCCCAGGAGTTTATCTAGCTCTTCGAGATATGAGAGAGACGGTGATAGACATCGGAGAGATAGAAGAAGTGAAACTCCACGCTCGAGACAGAGAGACTCGTATGATGAGATGGATAGGTACCGAGGCAGGGACTCTTATCGCCAAACTAACCGAGACTATCATGGAGGAGAAAAGCGCGGAAGATACGACAGTGATAGGAGGACTCCAAGTAGGTCAGACTGGGATGATGGAAAATGGGAATGGGAAGACAGTCCACACCACTCTAGTTACAGCAAGCGACATCATCCTTCTCCATCACCTATGTTAGCTGCAGCTTCACCAGATGCTCGTTTAGCCTCTCCGTGGCTGGATACACCACGTTCAACTATGTCTTCTGCTTCTCCTTGGGATATTGGTGCACCTTCTCCTGTTCCTATTCGGGCATCTGGATCCTGTATCAGATCATCAAGCTCTAGGAATGGTGGAAGATCCAATCAACATGCCTACTCTAGGGAAAGTGATCTGACAAACGAGAGGACTTCAGAGGAGGATACATCGCACGGAGCTGATGAATTTAACAATGAGATCACAGAAACAATGCGTTTGGAGATGGAATATCACTCGGATCGAGCATGGTATGATACAGAAGAAGGTAACTCACTGTTTGATGCGGATAATGCATCATTTTTCCTTGGAGATGATGCTTCTCTAAAGAAGAAGGAAGCTGAGCTGGCGAAGAGACTTGTTAGAAGGGACGGTAGCAAAATGTCACTTGCTCAGAGTAAAAAATACTCTCAGCTTAATGCGGATAATGCTCAGTGGGAAGACCGTCAGCTACTCAGATCTGGAGCAGTTAGAGGCACAGAGGTGCAGACAGAATTTGATAGCGAAGAAGAACGGAAAGCAATTCTTCTTGTACATGGTATGTTATTGCTCAAATTTTAGACAGGACTAATTTCTATGTAATATAGGACTTAATATTTTACTGTTTGGGTAATTGCAGATACGAAGCCTCCTTTCCTTGATGGAAGAGTCGTTTATACAAAGCAAGCAGAGCCTGTAATGCCTATAAAGGATCCCACATCTGATATGGCTATCATTTCACGAAAAGGATCAGGTCTTGTCAGAGAAATTCGGGAGAAACAAAGCATGCATAAATCACGCCAGCGATTTTGGGAGCTTGCGGGTTCTAATCTTGGTAATATCCTCGGTGTTGAAAAATCAGCTGAGCAGGTAATGCATTTCAGGTTTTCTTTTTTTTCCTTCAATTTATTGGTACTGTGGTTGGTAGACATATTGTGACTCAGTGATGTTGCAGATTGATGCTGATACTGCTGTAGTTGGGGATGAAGGGGAAGTAGATTTCAAAGGCGAGGCGAAATTTGCACAACATATGAAGAAAGGAGAAGCTGTGAGTGACTTTGCAATGTCAAAGACAATGGCAGAGCAACGACAGTATCTCCCCATATTTTCCGTTAGAGATGAACTATTGCAGGTTGGTGGCCTTTCCCCTGTGAGGGTCTTGATAGTTGTGTCAAAATACACAGGATTATTAGGAAATTTAACCTCATGGGTTCCGGTTTTTTGAATTTGATCCTTTTTTCCATTGAGTAAACATCAACTCACCTGCTTTTTAATGCATTCTCTAGGTAGTAAGAGAAAACCAGGTGATAGTGGTGGTTGGTGAGACTGGTTCGGGAAAAACCACTCAACTTACACAGGTTGCTTCCTTGCTCCTTTTATCGAATCCATGTTCTATTTAAATTTTTTTCGAAATTCAACTTATAATATGTTTCTTTTGTTAGTATCTTCATGAGGATGGATACACTACAAACGGTATCGTAGGTTGCACCCAACCAAGACGTGTAGCAGCCATGAGTGTTGCAAAGAGAGTTAGTGAAGAGATGGAAACAGAGTTGGGCGATAAAGTGGGATATGCTATTCGTTTTGAAGATGTAACTGGTCCAAACACTGTTATCAAGGTATGGTGGTCCTAACACTGTCATTTATGATTCATTTGGCCACATAAGCTTTGCTTTGCTTATAGTGATTTTAGCATTGCACGTCATTAAAACAGAATTTTCTTCTGAAACTACATATTTCCACTGAATTTACAGTACATGACTGATGGAGTGCTCCTGAGAGAGACCCTCAAAGATTCCGATTTGGACAAGTATCGAGTGGTGGTGATGGATGAAGCACATGAAAGGTCACTCAACACGGACGTCCTCTTCGGAATACTGAAAAAAGTTGTGGCTCGGCGTCGTGATTTCAAGCTGATAGTCACGTCAGCAACCCTTAATGCTCAAAAGTTTTCTGATTTCTTTGGGAGGTAAGTTATATTTCGATTTCATCACTTACACCAGTTTTTGAACCTAAAGATTTGATTCTTATATGACCGTTTTTTACCTTCGTAATGCAGTGTTCCTATTTTCAACATACCTGGAAGGACTTTCCCTGTCAATATTCTCTACTCTAAAACTCCGTGCGAAGACTATGTTGAAGCAGCTGTTAAACAGGCAATGACGATTCATATAACAAGCCCACCTGGGGACATTCTCATATTCATGACTGGGCAAGATGAGATTGAAGCAGCATGCTTTTCACTTAAGGAGAGAATGGAACAGCTCGTCGCATCGTCCACCAGAGAAATCACAAACCTACTGATTCTACCAATATACTCTCAGTTACCCGCTGACTTGCAAGCCAAAATATTCCAGAAACCAGAAGATGGAGCACGTAAATGCATTGTTGCCACAAATATTGCTGAAACATCATTGACAGTTGATGGAATATATTATGTGATTGACACGGGGTATGGAAAAATGAAGGTTTTCAATCCCAGAATGGGTATGGATGCTCTTCAGGTTTTCCCCATAAGTCGTGCTGCATCTGATCAGCGTGCAGGAAGAGCTGGAAGGACAGGGCCAGGAACATGTTACAGGCTGTATACTGAGAGTGCGTATTTGAATGAGATGTTGCCCAGTCCTGTTCCAGAGATTCAGCGAACGAATCTGGGTAACGTTGTGTTGTTGCTGAAGTCACTAAAAATAGACAACTTGCTTGATTTTGATTTTATGGATCCACCTCCACAAGAGAACATCCTCAACTCTATGTATCAGCTTTGGGTGCTGGGTGCTCTTAGCAATGTTGGAGGACTAACCGATCTCGGGTGGAAGATGGTGGAGTTCCCATTGGATCCACCTCTTGCTAAGATGCTGTTGATGGGTGAACGGCTTGATTGCATAAATGAGGTATTGACGATCGTGTCAATGCTTTCAGTACCTTCAGTGTTCTTCAGACCTAAAGAGAGAGCAGAGGAGAGCGATGCTGCAAGGGAGAAGTTTTTTGTGCCAGAATCGGATCATCTAACTCTGTTAAAGGTGTACCAGCAATGGAAAAAGCATGACTATAGGGGAGACTGGTGTAATGACCATTACTTACAAGTCAAAGGTTTGAGAAAAGCTAGAGAAGTAAGATCTCAGCTTCTGGATATTCTCAAGCAACTGAAGATTCCACTCACGTCTTGTGGACCAGATTGGGATATAGTTAGAAAAGCTATATGTTCTGCATATTTCCATAACTCAGCTAGGTTAAAAGGTGTTGGGGAGTATGTGAACTGTAGAAGTGGGATGCCTTGCCATTTGCACCCTAGCAGTGCATTGTACGGTCTGGGATACACACCAGATTATGTTGTGTATCACGAATTGATCTTGACAACTAAGGAGTACATGCAGTGTGCTACATCTGTTGAGCCACATTGGCTGGCTGAGTTAGGGCCTATGTTTTTCTCGGTGAAGGACTCGGATACATCAATGTTGGAGCATAAAAAGAAACAAAAGGAAGAGAAAACAGCAATGGAGGAAGAGATGGAGAAACTGAGAAGAGATCAAGCGGAGTATGAAGTGAGAAGCAAGGAGAGAGAGAAAAAGAAAAGGGAAAAGCAGCAGCAACAGGTTTCAGGTCCTGGGTTGAAGAAAGGATCCACTTACGTCAGGCCTAAGAAGTTTGGACTCTGACGAGCTTTTAAGACCAGTTTTGTAATGTAAAAACAGTCAAAAGCTTTACAAGAAAAAGATGGAGCCACCAAAGTCACCTTGCTTGTCTGTGAGTTCGAGTTTTTAACTGAGAATTCTTTAATTGTTATTTGCAAAACTATAAGTTAGTAAGACACTGTAACTCTAAAATAGCTAAGTTAATAAATGAACATGATGAAATTTGTTTCAACTATTGGGGTTATACAGGCAGATGTTTCCACTTTCACAGCATTTTTGGAAGCTCGAGATCTTGTCTGCATCAGGAGTTGGCTACCTCCTTTAGTTCAACCTTGTTAGGTAAGCAAAGCTTTCTTGAAGAGGCTGGGCTGCTTCCTTTTCGGCGCCCCACATGCCATCATGCTAGAAGAAAGGATTTAGCAACACCATTGTTATACAGTACAACAGAGCAGCTGCATTCCAGCTGTGGCTAAGCCTTACCACTTCCGAGTGAGTAGCATGTAGCAATCAGGGAAAGTAAAGATTCTGACAACTTGAGCATTTAGAAGTAGTTAATAAATCTTAAGTGTGGATGATAATCATCTTATACTGATGTAGTTAACCGAAAAATCATTGTAGTTGCTTATACTCAGAGGAAACGAAATCAATTTATGGCTTAGGAAACTAAAGATGTTGATACCAAAATCAATACAAGATTTAAATTGAAGAGGAACAAAGGCTACAAAATGGACACAAAAGATTTAGGTGGAATCAGTCTTGGCCTTTCCCTTGCTGAAGAAATCATCAATACGACGGGTCCCAATCGGCGGCGGTTTTTCCACGGCAGTCTTAGCCGGGCGGACGGTGTGAGCAGCAGGGAGGGGAAGCGAATCGAGGAGGAAATCACTGGTTGGTTGGTGCCTCCTCACGGCGATCCTCAGATGATCAAGATTAACAGTTTTCCGCTTCTTCTCCGCCGCGACAACTGCAGATTTCTCGGCGAGGAGGCGGAGGAAGAGCTCGGTGGAGTAGGCGACGAGGTGAAGAGCCTCCGAATTGACCTTGCTAATGTCCTTGTCGGCTTTCATGATCTTCTTCACCCTTCCGATCGGAAACTTCAGTCGAGTATTCGCCTCTTCTTCCGCCATGGGAAACAGCTTCTCCGGTCGATGGGGGGGATTTTAGGGCTTCCTCCGCGGGAAAACAAAATGACCAATTTTATAAGTAAGAAATAAACTTTGCCAGAAAAATAAAATAAAGACCAAAATTGGGTTATTGGCTGAATAAGCAAAATTGAGTTCAAAATTCAAAATTAAGTGATGAACCAATAGGCAATAATGTCTATGGTAGTCTTTTGAAGTTTTTGCTATTTTTACCCTTTTTTTTTTATGAAAGATTATTTAAATTTCTAGTCACTCTTAAAAAAAATATTTTTTTCGTATCTAACATGGTTTGGATTTTTTAAAACAAATACAATTTAAAAATATATGAATATATAACTATGAATATAAACACATTGTTCTATAAGATTTTTTATGTAGAACTCCCATCACCTTGTTATATGTAGAATATTATGAATATTATTTTTGTTTAATTTATTATGACCAAAATCAAAATATTAATTTCCATTAACAAAGTATTAAACTATCACTTAAAATAGTAAAATTTAAAATCTTATTAATGGTTNTTTTTTTCGTATCTAACATGGTTTGGATTTTTTAAAACAAATACAATTTAAAAATATATGAATATATAACTATGAATATAAACACATTGTTCTATAAGATTTTTTATGTAGAACTCCCATCACCTTGTTATATGTAGAATATTATGAATATTATTTTTGTTTAATTTATTATGACCAAAATCAAAATATTAATTTCCATTAACAAAGTATTAAACTATCACTTAAAATAGTAAAATTTAAAATCTTATTAATGGTTGATATAATGTGAAGATGATAAGTTGTATAAACAATAGTATACATAAGACATTTGATATTGATCATTGATCATACATAGAATGGTATATAATTTTTTTTCTTCAAAAAACACAATAACATAAAACCAAACAAAAAATAGTACAACATAAGAAAATGTTTCTTTCTCAAATTTTACACCGGAATTGTTTGCGATGGTGGCAGCGTGATTGATGGTGATCGGAAAGGCACACTCAATGATGATTAACAGTTGTGAATCTTCATTGAAGGAGAAGCTGATATTGAGAGGGGACGGGGAGAATAAACATAGACAATGATGAGAAATAGCGATGAGCCTCTGTCACTACAATTTTAATCCATTCATTTCACAACCATAATTTCAAATTTGAAAACAAACCCTAATTGTAAAATGGCTTACCGGCGTCTTTGGAGAGATGATGAGAGCCTATGCAGCTTACCGTTTACTAAACTGTTCACCACATTTATGGCAAGAAACAGAAGAATCTCTTTCCTTGTTCTCTCCATAAAAACTCTCTGATGGTCTTTCTCTTTTCTCCGGTGATTGAGATGATGCATCAGCATCCCCACATACATCGTCGACCGTCCCGGTTCAGTGGCTGCTGCTCCAGCGGATGAGGGCATGTCTCCGATGCCGGTGATTTTAAGCTCGCAGAATCTGTAACAAAAAATCTAAACAACCGATGGAAGAAGGGAGAAGAAGGAATAAAAAAAGAATTAAATATAAAGGCTAAAATGGGATTAAATTACAATAATATGTGTGTATTCTAGCCATCACAAACAATTGGTTAATGAGTGAATTATGAAAAAAGTTTTGGTTATAAATGCCAGTTTCCCTTGGAATATGGCAAAATCCTAACCTTTGGATATAGATTTTTTTGTTACTTTTTAATTTTCTGTTTTTTAATGTTTTTTTGTTGCTATTCAACAACTTCACCCAAAACCATTTTAACTTGTAATTTCACTTTTATTTTTTTACCTGGCAAGTGAATGGAAAATGGTCAACATACTGATACATTGATTATCGTCTTTTATCCATTATTATTAATTCATATTTGTTGGGTTTTTTTTCTTTTTTTTACTATCCCTCCGTTTCACATTAGTTGTTATTCTAGCCTTATTTTTTTTGTTTCATATTAGTTGTCGCTTAATGTTGTCAATGCAAATTTTAGCTTTAAATTTCAAATTTAACCTTAAGTCCCATAAAGAATATCAAAAGTTAATTATCTTCTTAAGGGCATAATAAAACTTTTAATATATTTTCTTAATATGTGTAAAATAATCTAGAATGACAGACAATTAAAGTGAAACAGAGGGAGTAATATGTATTAAACTATGTTCAAACCTAAACGGTGATATAGTGACAATTCTAACACAAACTACTAGACTATAAATATTGGTTTGATATCCGTGATTTTTATGTAGGTTTTTCATATATATATATATATATATATATATATATATATATATATA